>JZSA01000494.1:0-19054 GCA_000956155.1 Cotesia vestalis | reverse complement strand
AAAAAAAAAAAACAACCATAATAAATCAAACCTGCATAATTCTCGGCTTGACAGAAGATAGAAGAGGACTCTGCCTAATTACGATACGTGAGACAATAATTAGCAAACAATTAAGCACGATTCTTAGATTCTTACCGAGAACGTAGCAATCTCCCACTCCATATAAGTACACTAATGCGCAAATCCGACAAGTGGGGGCTAAGTGAACATTTCCAAGAATTTTACACCCCTGCAACTATTAAGCGCGCTCACCGCAAGAGGCGCTGCGCAATCGAACGTCACCATGACGGAAAACGATCTAGACCATAGACCAATCCGGTCTCTGTTCGGGCGTTTTCGGGTGTTTCCGGCCAGGTGTCTTCTATTCAAGCGTTGAAAAGAGTCCAGTCGGCGGAAACGGAAGTTAGAGACAGTGGACTGTCTTGGCTCTCTCTCTCTCTCGGTCAAGTTGCTGAGCTTGTTTTAGTTTCCAGAGCACTTGAGGCTCAGTCATACGCATACGCTGTCTTCAGCTTTTATCTATTGCTTTGAGTTATTATTTTTTATTTTTTCGGTTTTTAAATCTTACCAATGCCAAAATATTCTTTTTTGTTGTTTCGTTACTTTTTTTTAATATTTTAACTCTAATTCATCATGACTGACGATTCTAGTGTAAGAGTTGCTGTGAGGTGAGTTTTCTATTGTGAATTGTTATTATTATTATTATTATTATTATTATTATTTATTCGTTTTTTTAATTAATTAAAAAAAAATACTATTTTTTACTATTATTTTTTTTAAATATTTAAATTTTCAGGCTCTAATTTTTTATTATTAAAAATTAATCAATTAATCAATATTATGCTGGAAAAATTTGAAAATTTTAAGCCGAATTTTTTAATAAAAAAATTCTATATATTTTTTTTTTTGATAAAAAAATTCATGTATTTTAAAATAAATTTTAATTACAGTTAACAAAAAATACATTTTTAAAAAAATCGCAATAATTAAGCTTTAAAAAATTTTTTTTATGACATTAACAAAATAAATATATAAAAAAATTCATTAATTCAATTTGTATATTTTAAAATATATTTTAATTACATTTAATAAAAAATATATTAAAAAAATTAGCAAGAATTTATTAACAAAAAATAAATCTTTAATTTATATTTAATATAATTTTAATTTAAAAAATAAATAATTTCCCTAAAAGAACTATAAAATAAAATTAACTTACAGATCTAAGATAGATTAAGTAGACCATACTCTACTAGTAAGACTTTCACTCGCGTGGGTGCAACTGCGTGGTCTCTAAAATTCATAAAGTCTACAAACATTACCATAAAATAGCTAACAATGGTTCTTTAATTAAAATAAATAAATAAATAAATAAATAAATATTAATCAATAAATTGAATTTCAGGATAAGGCCTCAAGTAGCCCGCGAGGTGATTGACATGTGTCGAATATGCACACAAGTGCCGGCGGGGGAGCCCCAGGTATTCTTGGGGGCCGACAAAGCCTTCACGTACGACTACGTATTCGACACAGGTGTCGAGCAGAAGAACATATATGACAACTGCGTGGCTAAATTGGTGGAAGGGGCCTTGGATGGGTACAATGCCACTGTCCTGGCTTACGGACAAACTGGGTCCGGAAAAACGTACACCATGGGCACCGGGTTCGATATCGAGATTGATGATAATATTGTGGGAATTATTCCCCGGGCGATCAGACACCTCTTTGATGGCATCGCTGCTAAGCAAGCTAGGGCAAGGGAGCGTGGTCACATGCCTCCGGAGTTCAAGGTGAGAATTTAACAGAAAAAAATTTGGTAATTATTTACAAGTAGGGTCAAATCCATTTTGCCCTATGTTTGGCCATAGAAATTTTTTTTAATCAAATTGATCAATTTTTTTTTACATTTAAAAAAAAAAAAAAAAGTATATTAAAAATATCAAAAAAAGATAAAAAAGAAATTTTATCCAAAAACATAAAAGACATTATTTTTTCCAACTTTTAATTGGTTAAAATTACGAATTTTTTAATTGCAAAATATTTTTCAAAGGAAAAATTATTCTTGAATTTTATGAAATAATTTTTTTTTTTTTTTACTAAAATAATAAACATATTAAAATTTATTTCATGGTATTAAATTAAATGCTAATGCACAGAAAAAGATTAATTATAATTATAATGATTATTAGGAATTATTCTATTGAAAACTTGAAAATATTTCATTATCTTGTGACATAATGATGATTAATACAATTTAATTATGTTCATAGAGATAAAATATTGGTAATTAAGAAAAAATGCTGCTCAATTTTTATACAATTTATAAACTTTAAAAATCATTATTAATTTTTGTGTAGAGATTAGTAATTAGATAAAAAAATAATTAATTAGATAAAAAAATCGGTAATTAGAAAAAAAAATTCTTCAATTTTTATAAGATGTATGAACTATAATACACACAAAAAACAAATTTCTTGCGCCAAGAAAATTTACATTCCAGTCAAGAATTTTTTTTTTTTTATTGTAAAAAAAATTATTAAATTATAAATTGCTTTAAAAAGTTCCTAAATTTTGCTCTATTAATAATCTAAAATTATTTAAATTAATTTAGTAAATTTTTAATAATTTTTGTAACAAATAAATTATGGCAAAAAAAAATCAAATTAAAAAAAATAAAATTGCAATTTTTAAAAAATAATTTTTTGAAACAAACAAATGATGGCAAGAAAAATAGAAATAAAAATTGCAATTTTTAAAAAATAAAAAAAATGAAAATTGCAATTTTTAAAAAATAAAAAAAAATAAAAATTGCAATTTTTTAAAAATAATTTTTTGAAACAAATCAATGATGGAAAAAAAAAATCAACTAAAAAAAAAAAATAAAAATTGCAATTTTCAAAAAATAATTTTTTGAAACAATTTTGTTTGTTAAAAAATTATTCAATGACTGCTAACTTAAATAACATTTAAAAAATATCTTCTAGGTAACAGCCCAATTCCTGGAACTCTACAATGAAGACCTAAAAGACCTCCTCGAGCCCGGCGGGCCAAGCGGAGGAGCTCGAATTCACGAGGACACCTCAGGAAACATCCACCTTACCGGCGTGGAACCTCGAGTAGTAACAAACCCAGAGCAAGCCCTGGAATACCTCCGCCTAGGCGCCCTGGCCCGAACGACAGGTCCGACTCAAATGAACACCCAATCTTCAAGATCGCACGCAATTTTCACGCTGTTCATCAAGCAGCAGCGGTGCATCCGCGTAGAAGACCCCGACGCGGACGTGGACACGAGCGACCCAATGAACGAGTTCGAGACTCTGACCGCGAAGTTCCACTTCGTAGATCTCGCAGGTTCCGAGCGATTAAAGCGTACGGGCGCAACCGGAGACCGCGCTAAGGAAGGAATCTCGATAAACTGCGGACTGTTGGCATTAGGGAACGTAATTTCTGCATTGGGGGACAAAAGTAAGAAGAGTTTGCACGTGCCTTACCGAGATTCAAAGCTGACTCGTCTTCTGCAAGATTCTCTCGGCGGGAATTCCCAGACTTGCATGATCGCTTGCATCTCTCCCAGCGACCGCGACTTCATGGAGACTCTGAGCACGCTGAAGTACGCGAACCGTGCGAGGAACATTAAGAACAAGGTGACAATCAATCAGGACAAGAGTTCAAGGACGATCGCGTCCCTACGCCGGGAAATTCAGCAGCTTCAGTTGGAACTCCTTGAATTCAGGCAAGGAAAGCGCGTCGCTGGAGAAGACGGCGTTAATGACGCCTGGCATGAAACCCAGATGCTTAACAGCGAGATGCAGAGTCTCCGGACTCGGGTTAAAGCCTTGTCAGAAACCGTGGAAGCTTTGACAGCGAAGAACGCACTGCTGCTCGCGGAAAAAGCCGCGGGCCAATGGGTCTCTTCGGGAAATGAAGACGCGTCCCAATTGGTCCTGGGGTACGTCCAAGAAATTGAAGAGTTAAGGGCTAGGTTGCTTGAAGCGGAAGCTATGTACCAGCAGCTGAAGAAAAGGCAGCAAGCAGCGCCACATGCGGACTATGCGTTTGAAGCGCCGTCCATTTTGGACACCGCGAAGAAAGCGCTCCAGCAGGATATTAATAAGTTGGACGCTTTGAAGGAACAGACGGCTAGTAAAGAGGATGATGAGGATCCTGATGCGGACAATACGGAAAATGGACAAGAGTCTTTGAGTGAGGATGAGTCTGATGAGGAAGATAGGAAGGAGGAGGATGAAGAAATGGCCATGGGAAGGGAATTAGAGGCCCTCACTTCGGACATTGATGTCAAGCAAAGGCTGATTCAGGAGCTGGAGATGTCGCAAAAAAGGCTTATTTCTATGAAGCAGCACTATGAAGATAAATTAGCGCAGTTGCAAGCTAGGATTAAAGACACTCAGGAGGAGAGGGATAAGGTTTTGAACTCGCTTCAGCAGCAGGCTTCGCCGCCGACTGAGAAGGTTAAGGTAAATAAAAATAAAAATACTCTACTAGAGTTTGTATATCGTATATCATTTATAGTATATCGTATATTTGAATAATATTTTATTATGATTATCAGTAATACGAGTTAGAATGCACACATAATTTTGTATAATCAAGAAAACGTTTAAAATAAATCGTTTACTGTTTTATTCGAAGAATATAATTGCTTGGAATGAAATAGTCTGACCCACGTCGCGTCTCATAAACGACAAATCACAAATAACACAAATGCTATTACTTGTATCGGCAGAGCTCTATGTCGTAAATCATTGGAACAAATGAGAAGCCTCGAGGCTATTCTCCGTAAACTTTCAGTCTTCTCGAGTTACAATTTGTCAATTTACTTATATACTTGACATAACGAACTAATTTTAAATATTTTTATTGTTTGTAATAGAGTTGTAGTTTGTTAGTACATGGTACATGTGTATAAAGTGTCAAAATTGATAGATGAATAGCAAATTTTTAGTTGATTAATTAACAGCAAAGAGTATCGTCATAATGGTTCCCTTTAAAAAAAAAGTTCATATGAGAAACCAGCCTGGATTCCCAGATGGATTCCCACATGGTGTTTTCAGATAGATTTCCATATGGTTTCTTATATAAGAATCCAGGGTAGGATCCCACATAGATTCCTATGTTAATCAGGCGAAAAAAATAATTCATTAAAAAAATTAAAAATAGTTATGAACTCATTGCTATTAATTAATTCTTAATTGAAAATAATTCTGAAAAACGGATTTTGTTATTTTATCTAATGAAAAAACTGTTCACGTCTGATGGACTTGAACCCGGTACCTCATGGTTGACAGTCTTCTACGCTACTCACTGGCCTAAATCACGTTCGTATAAGGACTTTGTTTATTCCACTTATATAAATTCACTATAGAAATCCATACTTCTGATGTGGATTTCCCATACAGAAATCCATGAGCCCACAGGTTTCTATGTGGATTTCCATAGGAATCCACATTTTCTATGTATACAGAGAAATCTATAGATTCTCCATATTTTCTATGTATACATAGAAATCTATAGATTCTCCATGTAGGAATCTATACTTCTTATGTTAATTTCCTATACAGGAATCCATGAACCCACAGGTTCCTATGAGGATTCCTATAGGAATCCATACTTCCTATGTGGATTCCCTTATAAACTCATGTAGATTATTTTGATAGGGCATACAGAGCATCTGCAATAGAAAATTTTTTATAAGCAAAAAACCGCAAATTCAAACTGGAATATTTTAGCCAATGAGCCACATTAAACTATTAAGTGATTGAATAGTTGTTACGGACAGTGTCTCAGATAGCTTAACCGGTAGAGCATTTGACGCCTAACCAAATGGTCCGAGCTCGATTCCCGATCTGAGCGGTCCAAACTATTTTTTCGGTTACCGAAAAATTCCCACTGAGTAAGGTCCCGCCTTTCCCTTTATCCTTTCTTACCCCATTTCCCAAATTTGTCTTTAATGACAAATTTAGCAATGAATTATGGCAAATTAACATTTGCAAAAATAATATTTAATGCAATGGAACATTATCTGCTTGGATCACAAATTTATTACTGGTAAAGTAATGGCAAAAATTTCCAATGAATATCGCAACCATTAACAGTGATTCATTATTCGTAATTCAGTAATTTCCGGAAAAATTTTTCATATATTCTGGGACGAATGTCAAAAGAAAGAAAAAAAAATCTTGCTTCTCCATTCAACTCAAAATCCTTCAAAACTTCAAAATCAAGAAATTATTTTGTATGTTGCATTCTGTGTTATTAATAATTTTAATAAATTGACCAAAGACTTCATCATCATTTAATTGGATAAACTCTAATTTTGTTTTAGGTAATGGATATTAAATTATCGGTTTTAATATTCTATTTATAACTTATTTTATTTGCGGAATAGCAATTTCGCAATGAAAATTAACGCAGTTTTATCTGAAGTTCAATTGAATTGTTAATAGGAGCTTCTGCTCTAATGTTAACGATGACTGTGACTCTTTTTTATAGTTAATAATTTTATTTTATGGATGATGTAATTTTTATAAAAAGCGCTTTATTCTGCAGCAGAAAATATGATGTTTTCATAAATACTCTTCATATTTATGTGGAACTATTCATTAAAGTCTCCTTTTCCTGATATGCAAATAATAGATCAATTTTTGTCATTTTATTTCAAAAGATTATTTTTAATCAGTATTATTCATTTTTATATAAATTAAAATGTTTTTGATTCGCGTTAATTGAGCAATATTACTCTGAAAATTTTTTTAGAAATTTAATATTCTTAAGACTCACATCTCGTTTTCCATAATATTAAAAAAAGGACGATGAAGAAAAAATAAGATTATAAAAGTTTTTCATTGTAATGCGGTTATCAAAAGTATAAAGTCTCCTTAAATTCATGATTTTTCCTATCAGATTTTATTTTATCCAACTTCTTAATATAGATGCCTTATTACCGTTTTTCACTATCCAATTTAAGCCGTCAAATTAATCGTTTTGTGAAAGTTCTCAGGATCTACAGCTTACAAACCTACCAATTCAATTGCTCGTAATTTAATCCCTTGAGTTCTCCCCATAAATTCCGTTCTCTTGCAATAATAGCTCGCCGGTGATATCCGAGGAAAATCTAATTATCGAACTCAACGTCATTAAATTCCGATATCTAAAACTGTGGGTAACTGGAATTAAGATTTGTTGGTCAAGTATTTCAGGCAACAAATGGATTATTTAATTTTAGTGAAAAAAATAATCTTTTTTTACAATTTTAGCTTTAACTTTTTAATAAATTTATCTTTTGCATAGCTGCAGGTTTTTAATGGTTAATATCGTAGATAAGTCAAGTTTGTCTGGTAGATAATTATCATACTAAGAATATAGCCCTATTCGTTATTATTATTATTTCGAATGTATATCATGTCAGCATTATTAATCTCTCTTATTTATGTATAGAAAAATTAATCCGTTAGAATTAGCTAGGAATTAATTTTCAAGGAGTTCCGCTAATCCATGTTTAGAAAATTATGCACATTATCGTTAGATTAATGCTCCTAATCCTTCCAAGTTCTAAACTCATATTTCATCACAGAGTAATAAGAAAGTTCTAATAGAAATAGTTTGTTATTATAAAAATATGAATATACGATCAATTAGATTCAAAATTGTTAACTTCAACTATATGAAGAAATTTAGGGAGATTAAGTCGTTGAGAATGAACTAGAAACTTTTTTTATTTATTTTTCCCCTTGCCTCTTCCAGTACACGGATCATACACGCATAAAAATAATTTTGTTGAAATAATAAAAGACGGGATAAATGAAAAATATGTTGTGGTAACAAATGAGTATAGTTATAGCAACAAATCCATATTAGTTGCATTAACAAAATGTTTCAAGTTGTACTAACGAACCAGTTTGTTCAATCACAAAATCAATTTTTTTCACTAATAAAATCATTTTGTTGTTGTCACAAAATGACTTTGTTGCTGTAATAAAGTGATTTTATTACAGTAACAAAACTAATTTGTTGCCAAAATATATTTCCCAAATCCTTAAAAGCTTATCACGAAAATGATTGTGTATAATGATACTCAATGGGTTATTTCAACAAATTCTCATTGTTATTCTTACAAATTCTCTTCATTACTACAACAAATTTTCTTTGTTACTCTAACAAATTTTCTTTATTACTTTAATAGAACAATTTTGCTGTTTCAACAAAAAAATTTGTTATACCAACTATAGGATTTTGTCGAATCAACTAAAAGATTTTGCCATACTAACAAAACTGTTTTGTTGTTATAACATATCAATAACTTGTTATATCCTAAATTTTGTTATTTTAACATATGATTTGTTATCCCTATGTTAACAAATTCATTTGTTACCACAACATATCTTAGATTATCTTAACAAAATTTTTTTCTGCGTGCAGTTTCAAACAGTAAAAATTGCCATTTCAATATATAGTATATATTATGAAGAGAAGGGGAACTCAGATGAAAGAGAAGGGGGTCTCACTTTGGGAGAATTTAATATTTTAAACAGTAAAAATTATACTTTTAAAATATATATTTTACCAGTCTAAGCAAGTCAATAATTACAGTTTGATTTTTAGCGTTGCGTTTAAAATTTACCATTTTACTTTGTAAGTATTGACGTTGCTTGTATTAGAAATTTATTAACTTTATTCTATACTTTTTACATATCATAACATCATTTTTTAGGTACGAAATGATAAATATTAAAGTCTGAATTCTTAATTATTATACTTTAACATTTTAGACATTTACATGGTGAATATTACTGTTTGAAATAGTATTTGCTTCCATGTAAAGAGTAAATTGTAAGATTTAAATTGTAAATATTACAATGTGAATAGTAAAATCATGATTTTACTGTTTGAAGTGGTCATTTTTAGCAGTTGATCATTACTTATTATAAATCGGCTGTTATTTATTACAGTTTATTTTTTTCCGTGTATATTTATTTGTGTGTTTATTCGGCAGTAGACCAACACATAAGCTTACCCAAAAATAATAACTCAATTATAATCACAAAATCAGTCAAAATTTATTAATTTAACAGTTCAACATGAATTATTATTATAAAAATAACTATATCAAATACGGTAAACCGGAATTATAATAATTACAACTTAATCCGTTAATCAATTTCATGAAGTAAATTTTTTTTTTTGCATTTCTGCACGTTTCATCCATATAAAATTGTTTTTTGTAAAATAGTCTAAGTTCTACATAAAAACAACTAAATAATTTTTAGCAGTGAAACTTACCAAGAAACCGAGGGCAAGCGCGTAAAGGCTCGCCAGCGCAAGCTCCAGCGGAACGACCTTCTTTTTGGAACCACTGACTCCAAAGATCAGCAGAACCAGAACCAGAATCAAAACCAGAACCAAAACCACAACCACCCGCTGACGCGCGTCCCCAGTGCGCCTGGAAGCCTAAAGTACGTTAAAAATTAATTAACCCTTGTAAAAACGAACTTTGAACTCACCCGTGGTCTCCTCGGTCCTCACAATAAATGTTAAATATCGAAAACAGGGGGTTGGTATTAACGCGAGGACAGCATGGCGGATCTCCAACACTCGCTAGGCGGGATAGCACCTCTCCGCGGCCATTGCGTCGGCCGCACCATGGACTGGGCGGTTCCATGTGAGTCGTCTTGTTCCGTGCATTAATTAATATGTTATTATTTATTTGTTAATTGTTACACCTTTTAAGTACATTTTACTTAAGCATGCCAAGCACGCTAAATCCTTGTCTATAATTATTCACTAGACGCTGAATCAAAACTACCCTCTATAGGCATGTAATTGTACAAATTTTCTATATTAATTACTATTATTTATTATTTATATTTGTATATTTTATAATTGTTTAATAAATTACAATAATTAAAGTGATTTATTTTATTAAAATTTTTAGATTAATAAATTTTTTTACTAACACTTAACCTAAAATCTAACAAATTAGGGAACAGGTGGCGCAAATGGAGATTTCTTCGCCACCTGGATCGCCTACCATCTATAGGCGATTCAATAGTCGTGAAGAAAATGTCTTCTCAAGGCTAACTGCCGCTAGACAACCACTGACAACAGATCCACAACCAAGCAAGGGAATTATTTCACCGTATCCTGGAAAAGTTCAACCACGAGCGACTTTGCAGTGTAGCCACGTAGCGGAAGGTCACGGTAAAGCTGTTCTGGCTATTGACGTTACACCTGATCTATTATTCAGTGGCTCTAAAGGTATTTATAAAGCGATTTTTTATTCAAGTTCACGGAATTTATTAACTACTTTTTAACTTTTTAATTTATATTTTTTTTTAGACTATTTATACAATTGGGTTGAAGTTAAAAGTTTGAAAAAAATTTTTTATTGGAAAATTACAAGATTTCTAGTTGTATTAATTTTGTAAAATTTTCAGGATTTTTTTTTAAATTTCAATTTTTTTAGGAATACAGTTCAGATCTAGACAGATCTGATTATATTTGGTCAGATCTGATTAAATGTAATTTTATAAAGACTTCTGATCAAAAATAAATATATTTTTGGACTGAATGCATCGAAAAAGATTAGATCTGATCATATCTAGCCAAACAATGTCAGATCTGATTGAATATCATATTACTTGTACTTAATAGATTATTAAAGTAGATCATATTTAACTATATCTAGCTATAGAATATTAGATCTGACTATTAAACCTAAGATCTGATGAAATTTGACAGTAAAACGTCAGATCTGAAAAGATATAAGCACATCTGTCCTAAATTTACCATTCAAGTGAATCAGATTTGACTACATCTAACTTCAGAATGGTAAATCTGACTATTAAACGTAAGATCTGATGAAATTTGACAGTAAAACGTCAGATCTGAAAAGATATAAGCACATCTGTCCTAAATTTACCATTAAATATTATCAGATCTAATTGTTTGATCATTTAACGGCAGATTTGATCATTTTTGGTCACAAGACCTCAGATCTGATCAAATATAACAATATTTGCACTGAATACACTGACAAAAATTGATCAGATTTGATCAAATAACGCCAGATTTGATAAGATTTGGCTACTTAACATCAGATCTGATGAAATATTATGTTATCTAAAGTAATCAAATCATTAAAAAAGATCAGATCTGATCATTTATGGTCAAATAATGTCAGATCTGATTGAATATAACATTATTTGTTCTTAATACATCATTCAAGTGAATCAGATTTGACTACATCTAACTTCAGAATGGTAAATCTGACTATTAAATGTAAGATCTGATGAAATTTGACTATAAAGGGTCAGATCTAAAAAAATATAAGCATATCTGTCGTAAATAAACCAATAAATAAGATCAGATCTCATTTTTTGATCATTTAACGTCAGATTTGATCATTTTTGGTCACAAGACTTCAGATCTGATCAGATTTAACAATATTTACACTGAATAAACTGACAAAAACAATCAGATTTGATCATATTATCTCAATTAACGTCAGATCTGATGAGGTTTTCTCAATTAACGTCAGATTTGATAATATTTAGCTACTTAATATCATATCTGATGAAATATGATAATATCCGAAGTGATTGTGTTATTAAAAAGGATCAGATCTGACCATTTCTGGTCAAATATCGTCAGATCTGATTATTTTTTATCATACAATGTCTGATCTGAACAAACAAAAATGTAGTAGCTGTAAAATATTCACGGCTCAATAATTTACTATTTAGTGTATCAGCGGCTTACGTCAAAGTCTGGGATCTGAGAGCTGCGAATTCGTGTGTAAAAACTCTGTTTTCTTCAGGACAAATCCAAAATGGATCACTGTCCCATGCAACCCCTTCAAGAACGTTACAACTGCCAGTAGGAGAGAGTGCGATCAACGATTTAGCACTTAGTCTAGATGAACAAGAGCTGTATACTGCTTCAAGCGACAAAGTAAGAACTTGGGACCTTCGGAAGTTGACCTACACTGGCAGGCTTAGTCCGCCTCATACTGCTGCAGTCATGTGTCTCGCGGTAGCTAATGACGGCAGGATTATCACTGGTAGCAAAGATCATCTAATATCGTTGATTGATAGGAACACTTCTGGACAAGCAGTTAGTCTTGCTCCGCCACATTATGATGGAGTTGAGTGTCTTGCTCCAAGTGGACCAATACTTTTTTCAGGTAAATATGATCGTTTCTCATCATATAGGATCATATATGATCATAGGTAACCATTTCATAGATCATATATAATCATTTAGAACAATATAACCATTATATACGATAATATATGATCATAGATCACTTATGATCATATCTGACCATCATATAGGATCATATATAACATAAGTAAAGCCATATAAGATCATATAGAATTTAAATCACATTTACATACGATCATATACGATCCTAGATCATATATGGTCATATGTGACCATAAAAATCAAATATGACCATGAGCAATGTATAGTCACATGTGGTTATAAAGATCATACGTGACCATATGGATCATATATGGTCATATGTGACCATATTAATCATATATGACCATATGTGACCATATTAATCATATATGACCATATGTGACCATATTAATCATATATGACCATATTAATCATATATGACCATATTAATCATATATGACCATATTAATCATATATGACCATATTTATCATATATGACCATATTAATCATATATGACCATATCTGGTCATATTAATCATATACGACCATATCTGGTCATATTAATCATATACGACCATATGTGGCCATATATCTCTATGTGACCATATGGGTCATATGTGATCATATATGATCTTATATGATCATATATGGTCATATGTGATCATATATGGTCACATACTATCAGATATGGATTCTTTTCTGGTGTGATCATATATGGTCATATGTGATCATATATGGTCACATATTATCAGATATGGATTCTTTTCTGGTGTGATCATATATGGTCATATGTGATCATGTATGGTCGCATGTGATCACATATAATCAGATATGGATTATTTTCTGAGAAAAAAAAAATTTTTTTTAATTAAGAATCTTTTTAAAAATATTTTTTGTATTTTAGGCTCTAGGGATATGTGCATAAAGCGTTGGGACTTGAGTAAAATGGAACTAGTGCAATCTATAAATAACGCCCACAAAGACTGGATCCTAGGTCTCTGTACAATAAACGCCGGTTCTGTAATGATTTCCGGCTGTCGAGGAGGAATTCTTCGAGCTTGGTCAGTATGTCGAGAATCAACGGGTGAATGCAATCTTCTTGGAGAAGTTCGGGCCCATGGATCAGCGATAAATGCGGTGGTGACGAATCAACAGCACATTTTTACCGCCAGCAAGTGAGTACTGGTTTATATAATCAATTAATTAGACCATCATCAATTTATAATCAACAATCTTCATTAGAATAGAGCTTAAAGCTATAAGATACTTTATTGATTGCAGCTCGGGAGAAGTTAAGCTCTGGCGAGTCCCAGATCCTTTTCCCTTGATGTCAATGTCCACAATGTCCATCTAGCTCTTGCTGATTTGCCTTACTAATTATTTTGCTTTTTTATCATTATTATATTCATAATCATTATCATTATCATAAGCTTATTTATTTAATTATTTGCACTCATCAATTCATTATTATTCATGCATCACTTTTTTTTCCTTTTGCATGGGATTTATTATTCCGCTGATGATCAACAACAATCGCCGATCAGTGATGGAACTATAAGACTCTGGAGCTATTTCAATAAACGTGACCAGCCACGTACATTTCAGCGAAGCAATTCCTTAAAATGCTAACAGTTACCACCAATGGAAACTGTAACTGTCGACAGAATTAGTCATCAAGATAATAATGAGTATTTGATTTGATTACTGGCCTATACTGGGGTTAGTTCATTGCATTTATCTGTTCTGTAACGACTCGAGGACTTTTCTTATTTTATATTTTTTTCTTATTTTGTTTTATATATCCTATTCCTGGAACGGATTGTGTTCCTAGAACTAAACACATTCTTAGAACTGATTATGTTCCTAGAACTGATCATGTTCCCAGAACTGATCATGTTTTTAGAACTGACCATGTTCCAAGAACCTATTGGGTTCCTAAACTCATCATGATGTTGGAACTGGTCATGTTCCTAGAACTGATCATGTTCCTAGAACTGGTCATGTTCCTTGTACTGATCATGTTCCTTGTACTGATCGCGTTCCAAACAATGATAAATGGTCACAAACATTGCACTGATCATGTTCCCAGCACTAACCATGTTCCGAACCATGATCATGTTCCTTGTGCTGATCCCGTTCCAATAATAATTCTAAAAAATTCTGTTGCAATGATTATGTTCTCAGAACTGATTATGTTCCTGGAACTGACCATGTTCCTAGAACTGATTATGTCCCTAGAACTGACATTGTTCAAAGAACTTATCATGTTCCTGGAACTGATCATGTTCCAAAAAATAATAATATTACTAGCACTGATCATGTTCCTAATCCTGATTATGTTTGAGTATAATTTATTAATTTTTTTTATAAAAGTACTATTCTCTTTTTTATTATAAAATTGAATCATGCATTACGATGATTATTAAAATTTTTATGGATAGTTCTCGAGTTGACTAGTCGCAGTAATTAATTGTACTATAGTTAATCCTAAACACCAGGCAGCTATTACCAACCAATAAAATAAATAATTAAATTAATGAATGACCAAATGAAGAGATTTAAATGCAGTATTGTTGGCATTTAATTTATTTATGTATAGATTTTTTTTTACTTTTTTAACGCAAATGATGGGAATGCAAGAGGTCATTTAAGGTTAGATTTTAAACTTAAACAGAAAAACCGTCGCCTAAATTAGATACTGGGATTATTGAGGTTAAGTATTGTTAAGTAGATATATTGTATTATATTATATTATATTAAATAAAATAAAATTAACAGAAGGCTGTTCCGAGGTTTTAATTAAATTTTGGCAATATCTAGCTCTCATTTTATTATGAACAGATAGATTGTTCCAATAGTTATTATAATATTTATTCTCAGTACAAACAATAATAATGAATGATTAATACTGTACAGTTGAACCTTATTGAGGGCCTCACGTACGTGACATTGTCAGGGTTGATTGTTTAATTTTCTTCTGTAAAAATAAATAAAATATTATTCATTATAAAAATGTTTCGTCTGATTTATTTTTTATATTTTTGGCAGAATTTAATTTTTTTAATTTTTTCAGTAAAAGCTAGATAAGAAATTTATTTTAAGACACAAAATTTGGAAAAATTAAAATTCTGTCTCATATATTGTTTATAAAAAAAAAATCATTGAATGCTTTTTTATAAAAAATTAAATTTTCCACAAAACAATACTCAATTATTTTTCTACTATCATTAATTTTAAATTAAATTTAAAAATAAAAAATTAAAGAAAAATATTTTTTTTTAAGGTTTAAAATGTTTTTAGAATTCAAATTCTGTCTCAAATATTAAGTTTACAAAAAAACTCGCTGAATATTTTTTAAAATATTTATCTCTTATCTGTGATATTTGAGTCAAAATTTTAAAATGTCAAACTAAAAAAAAAATAATTGTTTTTCAAGATACAATAATATAAAAAATTAAAATTCTACACGGAAAGAATAAAATTACACTGCATATCCTCCCATATTATACTCAGTGTAATCTGTGGTGAAAAAAAATTTCAGATAATATCAAATATAATCCAGATTATATTGAATTATTTTTGTATTATACTCAGTGTAATCTCCGATTTGACCTAGTAATTTTTCTGGTTATACCGCCCTAGATTACACTGGATATAATCCGAAAAGATATCCCGTATAATTTGAATTATACTCAGTAGAATTTTAGATTATATAATTTTTTTTAAAAATTGTGATATTCAATTTTTTTTTTCAATTTATAAATTTTTTTGAAAATTTGTGACAGTCAAATTTTTTTTTTAATTTTTAATTTTTTTTTTTTTTTTTTTTTTAAATAAGGTAAAAGCCCCAATTATTGACAGGGGTCTAAATATTGACACTCTAAATTATTTTTAAATATATTTAATTATCTGTAATAAGAAAAACTCTCACATAAATTTTTATTAAATTCTAATTAATTAAAAAAGTGAAAAAAATTACTTTCAGTTCAAAATATTAAATATTAATTATTAAAAAAAAAAGAAAAGCATTTTTTTTAAATGCCGAGTTTAAATTAATTTCTTCATCTAATTATATGATCTTTTTTTTTTTTTAATTAACAATATATGAAAAATTTATAAAATTGAATAATCGAAATTAATTGTATGCTTTATAATATTTAAATAATGGGTGTCAATAACTAGTTGATAATTTTTAAGTTGAATCTCATATTAACAGCCAGTCGACAGCGCTATGACGCCTTTTTTTTACTTAAACCTAAAAAATTAACTGTAAGAGTTTGAACTCTTCTGATTAAATAAATTATTTTTAAATTAATTTTTATATTTTTAAAAATAATTAATCATTTATGGAAATTATTATTAATAAAATTTAATAATATTGATTACTTAATAATAAGTTTCGATAAATAAGAATAAGCAAATCAGATTAAAATTTACCTTTTCTTCTTCTTGTGAGCGGACAAAGATTCCTGTCCACTGTCTTCTTCGCTGTCTTCAGATTGGCTGGAGGAGCTGCTGGAGGAAGAGCTGCTGGAAGACCCACTGGATGAATCACTGGCAACCCCAGTGTCCTTCTCGACATCAATAGTAGTCGCGAGAGCGGCCAAATCTGGTTCTTTTTCCGCGAGAACTTTGAGCCACTTTCTTGACAATTTCGGGCGGCCGCGAACAGTTTTGTGCCAGACAACGGGAAAGTTAGTGCGGGAGCAGAAATTCTGAGTGATGGCTATCGTCTCGTCTAGGTTGAGTACGACGTGCCACCAGCCTCCAGGAACAAAGACGGTGTCCCCGGGGCCCTGGAGGATCTCTATGGGCAGACAGTCTTGAGGCCAGGATGGAAGTTTGGTCCGAGGATAAATCACCGAGAACCAGGTTATGGCTTCGTCTCGCTGCTTGCCGCCCTCGGAGCCGGTCACTTTCAAAAGTTCCCTTGGCGTGTGTGTCGGAAAGAGACACCAGCGCTTGTGTCCGGATATCAGGGCGTTCCAGGCACTCGTTCCGAGGGGATCGATGTGGATCCCGGTTCCGGAACGCGCCGGGCCCATCACGAACCACCGGTACGGCGGGCGTCGGTGCTCCCCCGCGTGCTGGAACAGGTCGTCCCGGAAGTACGTGGGAATTACGTAGTCCTCTAGGAGCTTTTTCCGTCTCGGGTGTTCTCCGAACGAGCTGTCGAAGATGTACAGAGGAGAGTCGTCTTCATTGTTCCGCATGTACTGGACGTAGTACTTCATCTTCATTTTTACGCTGTACCCCTCGTTGTCTTCTCCGCACTTGAATTTTTGGTTACGGTACTTTTTGGCTAATCTCTGGAAATTTTAATTTTATTATTATCCAAGTACCCATCTAGTGTAAAGAATGTCTATAAAAAAATAGTACGTACACACAAAAAACAAATTTCTTGCGCCAAGAAAATTTTGAAGATAACAAAAGTTATTTTCGAGCAAGAAAAAATTTTCTTGGCTCAAGAAATTTATCTTGTCTCAAGAAACTTTGACTTCATTCAAGAAATTTTTAATCTTTATTGATAATTTCTTGAGCCAAGAAAATTTACACTCCAGTCAAGAATTTTTTTTTTTTCAGTGTAGAAATACTTTTGTTATGCATCGTAAAATTATTTTTAAATTAATTAAGGTAGAACCCTCGCGACTTCCGGGGTCAAAAGTGTTATGATTATTAGAGCCAAAATTAATAATTCAAATTTTTAATATTACCGCGAAAATATTGGTCCTATAAAAAATTTTTTCTGAATTTTATTTTATAAAAAAAAATGTTTTTTACGATTTTTTTAAGGTAGTTTGGTAATCGCAATCCGAGGTCAAATTAATAGATATTTTTTGCAAGTGATCACTCGAAAAATAGCATAAAAAATTACTGATTTTTTTCAATTAGAATCTTCAAAAATCAAGTTTAAATTTACATGTCAATTCTGAATTTTTTTGCCTTAAGCGTGAGTGCAATTATTGTCTAAAAATCAAAAGTCCAAATTTTTATTACATTAAGGTAGAACCCTCGCGACTTCCGTAGTCAAAAATTTATGTTAGAGTGGACGGTACATATATTTGAGAGTAATTATTGACAAGCCTAAAACTTTTTGCTGTTTTGTTTATGTACTTAAGTTTATGTACTTATTTCAGCCAATCACGAACGAGAATCTGATCGTTTGAAAAGTCTGGCAACACTGCATGAGCGTTAAGATATTTTATAGTGGTTACACTCTAGTGTTTTGGACCAGCTGTAGACTGACCTCTGTTTTGATACATGCGTTTATTTATTTATTTACATACATTTATTCGGAAATATAATTACAATGTCTGAAAAAAAATAATTGACAGTATTGTTTTGTTTTTTCAGAAAAATCAGTAATTAAATTTTTTGTGTTGATGTATTAACTGATTTTAAATTGTACTATTTTTTATTATTTCATCTGACTATTATTTTTATAACTTATCAAAGATTAATATATATTATTATATTAAAATTGTTAACTTTTTTGAATTTTTAATAAATATAAAAAAATACTTACTTTCATAAAATAATCATTGTTATTTTTTTTTTTAAATAAATAAAATTAATAACTATAATATTACACCTAACGTACATTAAACTTTTCAAATTTTTCAGCGCAGAAGCGTCTCATACTTTTTTCTTGGCTCACAAAACTTGCGTTGTTGCCATAGCTTTATTAACGTATCCCTTCCTCGGCTAAAGTCTGGTAAATTTTTCATTACTTATTAATAAATATCTGTGAAACTGTGTGGTAATTATCAATGAAATTATTTTTAAAAAATTGTTTAGTTGTTAGTTAACGTCACTCTAGTTTTTTAAAAAGATCCTAAGAAAAGTTTCTGA
>JZSA01000492.1:0-10633 GCA_000956155.1 Cotesia vestalis | reverse complement strand
AAAAAAAAAAAAAAAAAAAAAAAAAAAAACGGCCCCGAGATTCGAACCCTGTTTTTTCGCGCGCGTAGTTTGCGCTTTTTTCTCGACGCTACTGTCAAAAGTTTAAGGGTCGGAATTTTTGAAAATTTTTTTTTTCTCTGTATTCTACAAAAGCTTCTTAGTATTTTGAGCGGAAAATTTTTGAAAAATTTACTAGATAAATATTAAATAAATAAATTTTAAAAATTCAACCCTGCTAACGACAAATACAAATAATACCAGCGCTTACAATTAGTGTAAATATAATCTAAGTTTAATAGTATTGTCACAACTGATATGTGCTAATTATTCACTATTGACAAATATATCAACAAATCTTATTATAATAATAATCTTAGATTTAAAATTACAAGAGGCTGGTAAAATAAATACAATTTTTTTGATAAAATTTGGAGAGCGCGTGGCCGGACCGTTGATAAATTTAATATTTAAAATCTCGAGAGTAGATAGAAGAGTGAAAAAAAGTCTAGCGTGTTGTAAAATAATATTATTTAAATATTTATATTTATATATATATTATAAATATATGTATAGATATTAAATATATGATTGGCACTATAATTGTCAGATGATTACATCCAAGATGGAAGTTTTTTAGTCTTGCCTAGACTTTTATAAGCCCTTACAATAATTATTTATTTATAAATGTAAATAATAATTATAATTAATAATAATAATGAGAATTTACAGCTCAAGGAAAGTTAGCAACAATAAATAACAGCAAAGATTACGTCTACGGTTGGCAAATCTCTTGAATAACAATTTAGAGTTCCTTTTTTTTAGAAACTTTATATAAAATTTATTTATAATTATAATTAATAATTAATATTAAATATTAAATAAATAAACCGTATGATACACAACTTTGCTACTTCTAGCTAATAAGCCGAATTTTTACACAATAGTTTTTTTTTTTTTTTTTTTTTTTTATTATACACGTTTGTAAAGACAGGGCTCAATTCTAAATTCACATATATCTGATAATGCTTCTTCCAACCAGAGCATATAAATTCGAAAATTACAGTTGGATGAAAAAATATCGATCAAAATAAGATCTAGTTTAGATGCTTAAGAAAAATTTTAATTTAGTTATTTTTTAAAGTAAATTAAAAGAAATTGTCATTTAAATTTAGAAGAAATTTTGTTTATGAAAAAAGCATAAGACTCTTAGTGGTACAAAATGGAATAATATATCAAGAGAAAAAAAAAAAGATTTACATTTTTTGTAATAAGTATTGTCAATTAAATTTTGTTGAAGTTAAAAAAAAATAAAAAAATTGATGCATTAGATAATTTTTAAAAGTTAAAGTAAAGTAATAATTACAAAGTTATAAATTAAATATTCCATTTTACAAATTTCCATAGCGCTTATCGATATTATTTAATAGCTACTCCAATATTAAATTCTCCAGAGAACTTATTTTACCGTAAATCAATAAGCTTTATTTAATAAAGTCTGCCTATAAAATATGACAATTACATATGTCAATATTTATCACACGAACGATATTAAAAAGCAAAGCTCTAGCTATAAAACCTAACCGTGCAAAACTATAAATATTGAAGTTTAAACTATAAATTATACTTTCACTTTTTTGACAAGCGTGTAATTTTTTAACCTTACAAATTTTTTTTCTAAGCTGAGGCTTAGAGTTGAGACTCTTACGAATTGAATAATGATTTAAATTTATAATCTTGATAATTAATAAAAAAATTAATTTACTATTTTTCTGGTAGAAATGTTTTCTAAGTTTTTAATTACATCTCACGATTTTAATGGTTGTACGTTTATAGTCGTATAGATAGCGAAAGTCTATAAATGTTGATAGTTTGCATTGGGCGTGTATGAATGTAATGTGGATTAAATTAAATACAGAAATGCGGTTGCGTGTATCATCCTACTCCGAAGTACTATTACACACGATACTACCGACTGAACGGCAAATACTCTTTTACTAATTCAGTAATATAAATACTGTGCTTGGTGGTTTATCTGGTAGGTAAGGATGAATGTTAAACCGGTTTTGTAAACGCTAAACTCGCGTCATCGGTATTCAGTTTAGTGTATCATAAATGTTTTTATCGAAACTTATATCTTTCATGCAATTATGTATCTACTTTTAAATACTATATTTTATTTATCGCATACTAATTAGAGGTGGATAAATATCGAGTGTTATTAAATATTATTTATTGTTTATTAAGAACATATTACGTGTTTTAAGTTTCGAGTTTCTTTTAATTATTTTGGTTTTTTTTTTTTTTTTTTTTTTTTACTATAATTTGAGATTGTATAGTGATTAAAAATGTTTGTTAAGTGACCTTGCAACCGTAAAACAATAAAATCCGCTTAAAATTATTTAAAAAAAATAAAAAAACTCGATATTAATATCGTCAGTTTTAAATATTTCGATTGATTATAAATTAATTTAAAAATACTATTAAAATAAATAAAATTAAACCTAGACCCAACAAAAAAATCTGATTATTAATACCATTACGATTTCCATAATAACATTTGCCAATAATATCATGCACCCATATATTAACAACAACAAAAGAATGTAAATAAATAAATAAATAATATAATTTAATTATATTAGTAAAATTGTCTTGAGACAATATTTGGAAACGTTTTTTTTTTTTGTATATTATATATAATATATATATATATTTTTTTATATATATAACGGACAATAATACACTCTTTGTTACTATTTAATAAGTATTCATCATGCACGACTATATATTTATCATAGTATAGTCTGGACGTGATTTGTCTTTCGTATCTGGAAATTAATTAGTGTTTAATAATTAATAATCATCAATATATATTTTTTCATAATATAATATTAATCTTCATTGAGAATGATTATCCGTAGACTTTGATAAATTTATATTATTTTTTCGAGTCGATTTATCTCAATAAAATTCACCCTGTTAAAACACACATTGTACATGTTGCGTTATTAATTTAGACCGTCGCGTTTCACTTGATCGATGATAGTAATATCGACGTTAGGCCATGTCTTGATTGATTTTCTCGTTCCGAGGAATGTCTTTTTTTATTGTATTACAGTTACATTCTTCATTTTACTCAACAATTCTCCAGATTTTGTTAAATTAACGCACATTACGTACTGAGTACCTATAATTGTCTCTGAGGTTGTATTACCTTCGCTAGGGTACCAGAAGTAGGCGCATTTGTATGTTCTATGGCGGTCTTAATCTTGTGGGATTGTGCCACAGATGGTTCGCGTTCGGATTCGTCAAGTCACTGTTTTGGAGCTTTTGGTACTCCATTATTTGAGGCGAGTTGTTGGTAAAATTGTTCGCATTGTTTGACTGCGCACGAGATTGTTTAGACGTTTGTTGCGAAGCTGGCTTCTTAGAGTCCGTTAAATCTGGCGAGGGCATTGGCCGATGTGATTTCATGTGGGCACTTCTGCTTTTCACTTTGTTGAAAATTCTGCGGAAATTAATAGAATTTTTTTAGAGGAAATTTCGGTGATTTTTCATTTTTTTTTTTTTTTTAAGGTTTGGAAAGCTTGCTTACTAATTTTTGGATGACAATTACTTGCACAGAAAAAAAATTTTTAAACTAATAAATTTTTTCTGGTTTAAAAAAATTTTACTGGATTCAAAAATTATTTTTCTTGCCTCAAAAATTTTTCTCTTGATTCAATTTAATTTTTTTTTTTTCTATGTGGATATTTTTGGGAAATTTAGTTTTTTTGAGCTAATTTGATGTTAATATATTTGAAGAATTTAGTTAATTTCATTTTTTACAAAATTTAGAATATTTAATCGATAATTCTGGTAATAAAAATATTTTCTGTTAAAAGTACTATTCTAATATACTGAAAATTAAAAATTTTTTTTTTTTATGCATTTTTAAAATATTCAAAAATTTTTTTTTTTATTTAAGAAAATAGATAAATTTTATATACTAATTGATATTAATATAATTGATTCTCAATTTTTTGAGCTATTGCGATATTAAAAAAATTTAGTGATAAAATTTTTTGATAAAAGTATTTTATTAATGCATTAAAAATTTGAAAAATGTTTTCTTTTTTACTACATTTTTACAATATTAAAAAATTTTTTTTTTTTTAATTCAAGAAACTAGAGAAATTTTATAAAAATATTAATATTAATATCATTTATTCTAATTTTTTTGAGCTATTGCGATCTTAAAATATTTATTGAAATTCATTTTTTACAAAATTTGAGAAATTTTTTTGATATTTTTGGTAATATAACATTTTTTGTAAATAAATAAATATTGAAAAATTTTTTAAAATTTCTTCTGTTAATGCATTTTTATAATATTCAAGAATTTTTTCTAAAAAAATCTAACAAAACGGAGAAATTTTACATTAATGTTGATATTAATATCATAATCTTAGCAAAACAATCAAAAATTTAGTATCTGAACTGGAATATATTTAAAAAAAATAATAATAACCAAGTAATAGAAAAATTCATTGGAATTTATTTTTAAAAGAATTTTGGATACTAAAAACAGAAAATTTTGGTAATATAACGTTTTATATTCCAAGAATTTAACAAAAAAAATTTCTTTCAATGAGGAAATACTTTTTTTTAAGTGAAATTTGATAATTCCAAAGAAATTTTTAAAATAAATCTAAAATGGTGGAGAAATTTTAAACAAATTTTGATATTAGTATCATTAAATTTTTAATCTAACTAAAAAATTGATTTTTAAACTGGAATATATTTAAAAAATAGATAACAATAATCAAATTGAGAAAAATTAATTTTTTTTAAGATTTTTATTTACTAAAAAAGGAAAATTTTGTTAATATATCATTTTATGTAAAAATTAATATATAATTTTGTAAAATAAGTTTTTTTTTAATGATATTTTAATATTTTTTTTTAATTCAAAGAATTTATTCAAATTTAGCCGAAAAAAGATAAAAAAATATGATATTAATATCATCATTTTATCAAATGATTATTAAATTATTATTTTAATATAAAAAATTATTAAATTATTAAATAATTAAATTAAATTAAACTAAGTAAAAATTGACTCTTTAAATTGAAATTTTGTTAATTAATAAAAACCGTTTATAAAATAGTAATTTTCTATAAATAGCAATTAATATTAATTTTATCATTTAAAATGGTCATCCGAAAACAATTGAATAGTAACTTAATAAGCGGATTTTTAATTGTGATAAAAAGTGTGTTGATGACAATAAAAGGTCATGCGTAAAACAATGAAGTAATTCATGCCTCAATATAGTTAATAAATAAATATATTATTGGGTTAAGTTAATTAACAAGCAGAAAATCTGTGACTGTGCAGAGAAAGTAATTGCAAATTAAGCATAATAAAAGAGCGATAAAAATGATGCATACGACTAATATTAATTAATTAATGTATTCGATCGGTATCGAAGTAACATCAATGTAATTGAAATAATTATTTGCACTAAAAAAAAATTTTTTTTTCAGTGCAATTATATTCTACGCGCCGATTTAAATCAAACTATTTGTAATCTGACGTTTTTAATAAAAATACTACAGGGATCGCTCGAGCCGAAGTAACTCATGCGTGAGCGGTTAATATTATATTTATTATATTATATGATATTTATAACGAATATAACCAAATCGGAGGACAAAATGGTGGCGTTATCTGGCGAAATCGGGATTTAATTTAGAATTTATAATCGTAATTATTATAAACTATAAAACTTACTTCCCGCAAATCTTGCAGGGGTAGTGAAGAGGGGTGGACACGGGTAGTTGTTGCTCAGAACTAATGTGAGTTTGTGAGTTGGTGTTGACTGTGGCGTGCCCGGTATTGCCGGATACGCCGGTATGGGTGCTTCCGGCCATCGTTACTGTTACACTTCCGCTAAAGCTCTGACAACACAAAGAAAACACAAAGCCAAAATAAACAACACAAACACAAAACTAACAATCGGATAAATTTACAAAAATTTTTGTAATTGGTTAAATTAAAATTGTTATTATGATAAATACTTAATTATAATGACTTTTATAAATTGGATTTAAATTTTCAATGTTTAATAAATTTGTCGCCCAAAGTGTAAATTTTTGGGCTATTGTTCATGTTTTTTTCAAAATAAAAAAAAAAAAAAATTGGACAAAATTTTATTAAATTGCAAAGTAGTTTGTAAAAAATTTTATTTTGTAAATTTGAAATTTTTTTTCAACATTGTTCAGTGAAATTATTTTTGGTAATTATTTACAAGGTAAAAATTTTTTTTTTATTCTGCTTGTTTTTGCGGTGCATTTATAAAAAAAAAAAAAAATAAAGATTCCGATAGTTTTTTTGCATTCAAAATTTGGAAAAAATTTTGGCTCTCATATTTTTTAATAAAATTTCTATTTTATCGTTTTTTGATATTTTTTTGAAAAGTACATAAAAAATGAATCAAAAATAAAAAAAAAAGTTGAATATCACAATTTTCTAGAAAATTTATAAATTTTTTTAAAAATTTGTTAAAATTGTGATAATCAACTTTTTTTTTTAAATTGTTTATTTTTTTATGAATTTTTCAAAAAAAAAAATATATCAATAAAATCAAATAGAAATTTCGTTCAAAAAATGAAAATTAAAATGATTGATCCCACTTGTAAATATTTACCTTATATTTTGCTATTAAAAAGAAAAAAAAAATAATTGAAAATTTTTCAGTAGTTAATTCTAATAAAAATTTTTTGAAGTAAATTATTTTACTTTTAATAAAATTTTCGGAAAAAAAATGATTAAAAATTGAAAATAATTGATAACATTAATTTAATAGCCAAAAAAAAATTTAAGTTATAATTTTGGTCATAATAACTAAGTATTCAAAAAATGATGAATTACTTAAATAATAATAAAAAAAATATTTTGCAGGGGGAGTTTAAGCAGAAAGAGACACAGCGTAACGACATGCGACACTTAAACGTTCACATGTAAGTACAACTTGTAATTTTGATATTATTCTTAGTATTGTATATTAGTATAATTAAATGAAAACAATAAAATTAGGGGTTAGGTGGATTAAATTTGTTCAAAAATACTCACATCAGGGCAGTCGTAGGCTGCGAATAGCCTGAGTTCCCCTTCGCTGGTTGTCAGAGTAGCAGATGATTCTCTTTCATTTGTCTGTAGCTGAAATTTATATTTTAATTTAGGAATATATTTTTATAAAACATACAGAATTGAAGATTTAAATTAGCAGACATCTAAAAATTTTCATAATAATAAATTTGTAATTTTGTTTTTTATAAGTTTAATGAAAGTTATTAAGTATAAAATGAATAAAAAAAATTTTATTAATTCATTTGGCTAAGAAATTTTTAAATAAAAAAATAATTTGAATTTGAATTTTGGCGGGAGAGTGACGTAGTATTATATCCGGTGCGCAACGCTACCTTACAGCGAATTAAAGAAATATTCTTGTTTATATAGTCTTCTATTTATTTTATATTTACGAAGGTAAAAGTCCCAATTGTTGACAGGGTTGGCCTAAATAATTTTTAAATATATTTAATCATCCGTAATAATAATAACTATCATATAAAGCTGTTTGCCCATTTTAAAAATTACGCGTGAGTAAAAATTTATTTTTCAAATAAAATAAAAAAATTTTAAATGTCTGAAAATTTAAATATACACGGAAAAAAGTAAACTGTAATAAACAACAGTCGATTTATAATAAGTAATGATCAACTGCTAAAAATTACCACTTCAAACAGTAAAATCATGATTTTACTATTCACATTGTAATATTTACAATTTAAACCTTACAATTTACTCTTTACATGGAAGAAAATACTATTTCAAACAGTAATATTCGCCATGTAAATGTCTAAAATGTTAAAGTATAATAATTAAGAATTCAGACTTTAATATTTATCATTTCGTACCTAAAAAATGATGTTATGATATGTAAAAAGTATAGAATAAAGTTAGTAAATTTCTAATACAAGCAACGTCAATATTTACAAAGTAAAATGGTAAATTTTAAACGCAACGCTAAAAAATCAAACTGTAATTATTGACTTGCTTAAACTGGTAAAATGTATATTTTAAAAGTATAATTTTTACTGTTTGAAACATTAAATTCTCCCAGAGTGAGACCCCCTTCTCTTTAATCTGAGTTCCCCTTCTCTTTATAATATGGACTATATATTGAAATGGCAATTTTTACTGGTTGAAACTGTAATTTTTAAAGATAAAAGAGTCATTATTTACTTGTTCGATGAAGAATAGACTTTTCTTCACTGAAATCCATCGAATGGACAGAAGCGATGGCATCCCTGAGCTCTTTAGTATCTTTAGTGTCTTTACAGTGCTTATCAGATTTAACGGGGTTCTTTGGTCTGCCATGGCGGGCTCTAACTCGCCGGTACTCGTCCGGACACAGTTTTTTCCAGAGGTAGTAGAATTGTGTGCACTGTTTCGCGGACTTTGTACATATATCTCTGGCGATCCCGGAAAAGTCTTTGTGGTATTCCAGCAATCCTTGATAGAACGCTTCCATTTCCTGGGACGTCCAGCGGTCGGATTCGCGGCACTCGTAGCTTAGCAGCGGGTGCTGGACCGGTAGTGCTGGAGTCGGTCTCATTAATTTTAGCATCGCCTCCTGAAAGGTCAAAAATTATCAATTTTTTATTTTTCAACTTTTTCGTTCTTGATAAAATATTGCAGTCGGAAGGGAAAAAATAATAACTTACGTGGATGTTTCCTTTGCACATGTGCAGAAGATGCAGCGCGTACTCTTTGTTTCTACCACCTCCAGGTACACTAGCGCAGCAGGCGAATTGTAGATACATCTCCACTGTAAAGTCAATTTTTATTTTAGTACAATCCAGAAATTTTATAAAAAATTATTTAATTTTGTTAAAAAATTTTTTTTATGATTTTTTAACTATATTAGAAATTTAAATTGCGCGCTTCGCGCGCTTTGATTTTTTAACCAATAAGGAATCGGGGACCATATTTTTGAGATAATTCGATACTTAGTTAACTTCACACTTATTTTAATTTAAAGGATTCTAAGTTAAAATTGAAAAAAAATTTTTTTTTTCTAATAACTAATTTCTGAAAAGAATAAGTGATAATTTTTTTTTATAATTTAATAATATTTTTCTGTCAATTCATTTTTTTTAGTATATTTCTCAGTATAATCGCAAAAAATATCAAAATTTCTATAATACATGCAATTGAAAACAAAATGGCTGTTATTTTTTAAAATGGCCGTCTTGGCGGGATTTTTTAATTTCATAAAAATTTAGATATTTTTTTTTTTTTGATCAAGTAGTTTTTTTTTGTTTAAGTATAATTTCTTCCTTACAAAAATTTCAAAAATATATTCTGATAGCAGTTTTATTTTCTAAATTCAATTTTAGTTAAATACCTCAAACAACAAAAAGATTTTAAAAATAGTATTTTTTTTTTAACCAAATAGTGTTTTTCCAGTGTAAAACTGCAAACATCAAAATATTTAATCAATACAGTTTTAAATCAAAATGGCTGGTTGCTTATAAAATGGCTGCCGTGGCGGGATTTTTAAAAATGAAATATTTAAATTGAGGAGAAATTAAGATCACATTTTTAATAAATTAAATAATTTTTTTTTATGTATTTTTATAAAAAAAAACATCAAAATGTCTAATCAATAAAGTTTTGGATCAAAATGGCGGGTGTCTTATAAAATGGCCGCCGTGGCGGGCTTTTTAAAAATATTTGGATCAACTAGTAATACTTTTTTCAGTGAAATGTCTCAATTCACACTCAAAAAAGTCCTGATAAATCTACGCGGCGTTTGGATTTATTAAAAAAAATGATCAACCTTAAAAACTTACATTCATTATCAGTGAGCCCATTAATTATGCCAGGATCCCACAAAAGATGATCAGTTTCCCTTCCGCCGCGTCCTCTCTCCTCACAACTAATAGCCGGAATGGCAGCCTGGTACCTGGTTCCAATATTAATCCTCGGAGGCGGACAATCGTTGCTCTGGGACTCATCAGAACTAATCTCCGACTCCTTTTCATACTGATGGAGCCTGGCATAGAGCCCAGAGCCAGGTCTCGAGGGATTGAGAATCGGCGGAGGGGTGTAAGAACTATCCCAGTGCCGATCGCAGGCACGCCTCAGTCTCGACGGATACAGATTCTGGGGGTAGCTGTCAACCCTGGGTCTCTTCCTGCTTTGCCTGAGCGGACTATTAGCAGAAACATTCCCAGGACTGAGAAAGATATCATCATCAAGCTCTTCTTTAATCTGTTCAATTGGAATCGGGAGGTTGGCTCCAGGAGCTGGTGAGCCCCTTTGGAGCTTGAGCTTCGTGTGATTGATGCTGGTCGCCTGGATGAGGAACTTGGCAGGATTTATCGCCTGGACGTTGCCCTGGAACTGGTTCGTCGAAGCTGATACGCTTCCAGGTTCAACTTTGGGTGTCAGCCGGATTTCCTTCCTGAAGGTCAGCGCAGGACTAGCCTGGACTAGGACGTTGGTTTTCTGGAGTCCGGATGTCTGAATGAGTTTGTACTCTCCGTTGTTGTCAACGACGATACCCGCGAGGCTTCCATT
>JZSA01000491.1:0-25167 GCA_000956155.1 Cotesia vestalis | reverse complement strand
CAAACTAACCGATTACGGAATTCAATTCCTCTGGCTGTTCTATTGCTAAAGTGTGAGGCTACGTTTTTGCAAATTGCCAATCATCGATTGTGGTGAGGTTGTCTATAGCTATCTCTAAAGAATCGATATCCAACGTCAACAAGAGATGCTTGTTTGTTTTGGTCGTTACATGCTTGACGTTCCAGTTTTCTTTGCTGAAAGCTAACGAATTAACGAAACTGAACAAACAGTTTTTATTTCCCAGAATAAAATACGGGGATGTCATTTTGCTTACGATAAAATTCACGTAGGGTGTAAAAAAGATTAAAAATATGTAAAATTTTTTGTTTTTTTCGCATGGAAAAATAACTGTTAAATTAGAAAAATTTTATAAACTTTTTTAGAGATATTTTTTCAGTGTAAACATAAAAAAAATTTCTAATTAACTTTTACTATGCCATTATTTTGTTTTGTGCATACAAAAATTAAATAGTTATAGATTTGCCATTTTTTAATTGATAAAATACTTGATATTTGGTATATTTTAGTACCACGCTAATTTTTTCTATGCTGGTATGAAAATTTTTCCATGCTAACGTACGAAATTTTTCCGTGTCAAAATAAAATTTTTTTTTTTATTCTAACTAAGAAATGTTTTTTTATGCACGAAAAGAAGAAGATGACACTGGATATCATCCCAGATTATACTCAGTGATATTTGTGGTAAAAAAAATTTCAGATAGTAGCTAGAAAAATCTAGATTATACTGCGTGATATCTGGATTACACTCATTGTAATCTGGATTATACTCATTGTAATCTGGATTATACTCATTGTAATCTGGATTATACTCATTGTAATCTGGATTATACTCATTGTAATCTGGATTATACTCATTGTAATCTGGATTATACTCATTGTAATCTGGATTATACTCATTGTAATCTGGATTATACTCAGTGTAATCTAGGATGATATCCAGTGTCATCTTGTTCTTTCCGTGTGGAGACAAATAAAAATTACAAAAATTTTCATATTGGCATAGTTAAAATATCTATGTAATTTTGAGAATTCAATTTATGTCTAAATAAAATTTTTCATGGAAAAAATATCGACACAAAGAATTTTTTTGAGTGCCAGCGTATTAATTTTTCCTTTTTTGGCATGGAAAAAATTATTTCGTCAATATAGAAAAAATTGTTATGTTAAGATGCAAAAAATTTATCCGGTGCATAGTCAAAATATTTTCGTAATTACGGAATTTTTAATTATGTTTAAATAAAAAATTTTTCATTTTTTTCATAGGAAAAAATGTTCTATCATCTTAGAGTGGTTCCAGTTTTGTATCTATAAATTATAGGTATTTTTCCGATGCTTTCATGGCAAAAATATCTATGTTGGAAATGGAACACGGTAAAAAATTCTATTTAATTTTTTTTATAGTCGAAAATTTCAATATTCACGACAAAAATAGAAAAATATTAATTTTCGCGAGAAATCTCAGCAAAATTATAAAAAAAAATCCAATTTTTTCCATGCAGTGAATCAAAAATTCATCTATATTATTAAGAGAATAAGAAAAATTTTGTTTACAGGATAGTTATGTGATAAAATCGGGTTTTTTAGTGAAATTTAGTGTCATAGCAAAGGTCTTGACTTGAATTTGTGCCTTTTCAAGATTTCATATAATTTTCACCGATAGTCAATTTATTATGATAAGTAATTAGGCTGCATTTGAAAATGCTTTATCTCTAGATATATAATTAAGAAATGACCTTGTACCTTGTGAAATATTGACATTTTTAAAGATATAAGCTCACCCCGACATTACACTCATCAAGACCTTTCATTTGAGTACCTACATCAATTTTTCAAATATTTTATATATTTATATATATTGTATATATGTATATATGAAAAATATATCAAAAATGCATGTGGGTACTTAAATGAAAGCTCTTGATGAGACCAACATCGTAATGAGCTTATATTTTTAAAAACATCAACAGTTAAGAAGGTACAGTGCATTTTAACGAAAGTTATTACTTATTGAAGCAAAATTTCATTTAATTCATAGTTCACAAGTCACAGCAGTCACATAGTGACTGCAAGGTTGCTAGCCTTAAATAATTTCGTATCTAAAACCCTAAAAATTTCTTACCAGTAGTCCTTTTCTGTATGATCTTCTCCTCAATGAGCGCTCGGACGTTGACCGAAGCCGTCTGAAGCGGAGGTCCAGGAGCTTCCTTCTTCTCGTTCTTTTTGTTTTCACCATCCTGAAAACAATAAATCGTTGAGCAATCCCCGAATTGACAGATAAGATCCGTAAATTACCGTACATGCGTAATCATAATCACTGAGAGAGCTAATAGGGGCATTTGATTATCCCCGATATGGAATCTCTGACATTTCTAGAGACTCCGGATCAGATTAAGCAACCTTTGCTCGAGAGTCATTATCTTGACGTGGTACCAATCCCGGACGATCGATCACCGGTTTGTCCAACCTCTAACTTGGATACATCACGTTCCGAATAGATCCCGTCTTTGACATGGTCATACATCTGCGGATTCATGAATATTGAACGGACACTAATGCGTTGATTGGGAAATCCCGGTAGCTCGATCTAAATTTCAATGACGGAGTTCGCGGATTTATCTGCTGGAACGCAGTTTAATTGTATGCGTTATCAATGATGCCTCGGAATCAGAACAGAAATCGTTTGCCCGGAAGAAATAATATCGGCGAAGAGTACACAGAAACATCTCTGCAGAGCCGTCAGATTGGATCAGCATAATGGGAAAAGCTTGAGACAATGTTTGCTCACCCTTTTTACTCCCCTTGCTCGGAGGGTGTACGCTTTTCAGGATTGCTGCTCCAAGAACGAAAGAACTTGTTAATGGGTTCATTTCGATTCGATCATCGCCTTATCTTTCTATCTTCCGAACCCGGTCTTAGTCCTTCCCTTCCATCTACCGCCTTTATCTCTACAACTTTTATCCGAGGCCTTTATCTACGCTATTTCCGAGCCTATTCCGGCTAACTACCATCCTCTATTTAATAAATGAAAACTTTTAGGGCCGATTCAGATAACCGTTGATGTTTTTAATCAGTTTGGACATTTTTTTTTTGGCTAACAGGTTATGGGCCCAGTTGCACGATTTTTTAATTCGAGATTTGGAGAGTTTAAAATCTAATTTTTGGGAGTATTAAAATTCAGCTCGAGGCGGAATTAAAATGGGAGAAAATTTTGGGGGGTTATATAAAAAAAATTTTAATGAAAAGAGTTAAATTTTATGAGAAATGTGAAAAAATTGAAACTAAAAGTATGAATAGTTTAAATTTTGAAAACTTTAAATTGCTGTAGTTTTTAACCAAAGCGATCGATTCGAATGATATTGAAACTTGACTTTAATAATTGTGGGACCGAAGCTGTTTACAAGCAAAATTTTTCAAAAAAAAAAAAAAAACAAAAAAAAAGTTTTCTCATTCGAGCAATTTCAGATAATTTAAAAGTAAAACAGTGATATACAGTCGTTTGTGATAAAAAAATTCGAGGAAATTTTTTTCAAATTTTGCTTTACATTTCGAAAAAATTAAAAATCCAGCAGATTATGGACGGTGTGGCTTAAATTGCCATAACTTTTTCAAAAATTGACTTATCGGGACGTTTTTTTTTTCAAAATTTTTTTTATTAAATGTTCTTTTAGAGAAAAAATAGAAAAAAATTATTCAAACCTATCTTCATCGTTATTTTTTAGATTTTCTAAAAAAAACTCCGAATTTCTCAATGATAAACATTTTTAATTTCTTTTTCTTTCTTTTATATGAAACTTTGACATTTTCTACAAATATCCTGAAAATTTCAGAATGGTGTTTTTCCGATTTCTATTTTTTTTCAATTGAAAAAAAAATTTTTTTCATGTCATAAATGAATTTTTCCTATGTCACATAAATATTTCTATCATGTTAATAAAGAAAAAATTCCTATGTTACCATTGGAAAAATTCCTATCTTAACATTGGAAAAATAGGGAAAATCCCTATTTTTTTTCGCCGTGTACAATTTAAAAAAAAATGTTTCCCTCTTCGATAGATAATTTAATTATCTACCGAAGAGCGGAGCGCTTTTTTTGAAAATTTCAATTTATTTATGTATAAAATAGTTTGTAAAATTCCAATTATTGTCCAAGTATGACAGAGATACCTCTTTCAATTCAACCGACATAAAAATAAGCTTTTTTTTTAATTGCAACTCTTTATCAAATATTTATTTATCATCTTAAAAAAAAAAAAAAAAAAAAAAAACTGGACTCGAACCTTGTGATGTTTAATATTTTCCAAGCAGACCTTTATTTTCTCAATTTATAAAACAGAAGCAAAAGCTCCAAGACTTTAATTAACTGCAATATTAATTACATCTACCTTTTTGAAGTATCCACCGTGAAGTCTCATGTGACCATTGAGAGCGGGAATATTTTTGAATTGCCTTCTGCAAAGACTGCATTCGACGAGTTTTGATTCAGTTTTTCCTGGAGTTCCTGGAGAAGCGGAGCTGGCCGGAGAAGGGCTTGCTTTTCCAGGAGCATTTGGATTTGGTGAATTCGCCTGTGGACTGTGTGATACCTGGTTCTGGGTTTGCTGTTGCTGTAAAAAATAAAAGCAATGATAATAATAACAAATGCAATTAATGAAAGTAACTTGAATTTAATGAAGCTCCATAGCGCTAATAAGAGACAGAGCTTCATCTCGTCAAAGAAAAGCAATTCCTCTTTCGTGATAATTCTCAACATCGGTCTCGGCATTCCGAGAAATTACCTTACAAGTAAAACCATAGAGGAGCTGGAATTTCCTTTAGAGCTTTCCTTACATACAACTCGAGCTATAACTCAGTCACCCTCGCTCGAACAAAATGACGCAGCCTCGAGAACGAGATCAAGAATACGAGGAATTTATGTTCGAGAAACATAATAGTATTGTAAATTTGGGAGACGTTAATTAACGAATACCAGGATCGGGTTTGGTATTGGAGAGGAAAACTAGAGGTCACGTTACGTTAAAAAAAAAATATTTTTTCTCATTGAATACTAAGAATTTTTACTGTAAGGTAATAACTGGTAATATCCCGACAGAAATTATAATTTTAAAATTGAAGCTGCAATTTTCAATACGCAAATTTCCATAAAACAAATAAAGAGATTAAAAAATAAATTGGGTTTAAAAATTTATTTTTTAAAAAGTTTTTTCCCTCGATAAAAATTTAAAAAATCTACTCTTTAAGTCATTTAAACCATTTTTCTTAAATAAAAATAGCAATTATCTATTGTACACTGAGAGAAAATTTTATTTAATAGTAATAAAATTTTATTACTATTTAATAATACGTTTATTTGGCTAATAAAGAGGAAGGGGAAATAAACAAGTAGGTTAGGTTAGGATGTCTCGTTGGAACATCTTTATACTATTTATTTATTAAAAGATTTTACATTGAAAATAGATTAATTACTAATTGGAAAGAAAATTTTCCAAAAATTTCGAGATTTTGATAAAAAAAAAAAAAAAAAAGAATTAATATATTAACATTTTTTAAACTTCAAAAAAGAATTTTAACTCTTAAAACGAATCATTGTTTAAGATATTTGTTCTAATTGAAATTTCGGAAAGTTTCAAAGCTATTCCAAAAATCAATGTTTTTTTTCGATGAATAAAAAAAATAGACCAATTAAAAACTGTTTTAAAGCTTCATTTACAAATAAATTTTTTTATATAACTGCTCAAAGCACTGAATTTTTCCAATTGGCAGCCGAAAAAAATTAATTACAATTAAACGAAACAATTTTAAGCTTCAAAATTCAATACGCAACTTTCCATTAGATAAATAAAGAGATTAAAAAATAAATTGGGTTTGAAAATTTATTTTTTAAAAAGTTATCGTGTTTTTCCCTCCATAAAAATTTGAAAATTTGTACTTTACGCCATTAAAATCACTTTCTTAAAGAAAAATGGCAATTATCTTTTGTAAACTATAAAAATAAGTTGCAAAATACTTTTTATAAGGTAATTACAAATAAATTACAAGAAATTTTATTTAAAATTCGATTTTCAAGCTTGTTTAAATTTTCCCGCGGATAGTATTTTTCATACGAATTGAACGCCCTCTTTTGTTCCGATGTGAATCATAAAAAAGGAACAATTAAAGACCGTATTACCTTTGGTCAGGCAAAGAATACAATTGAGTATAGTATCAACTGTCTTAAAGCTCGATTTGCAAATAAATTTCTCTCTATGGCGGCTCAAAGCACTAAATTTTTCCAACTGCCAGCCGAAAAAAATTAATTACAATTAAACAAAACAAAATTAAGCTACAAATTTGAATACGCAACTTCCTTTAAGGCAGATGAAGAGATTAAAAAATAAATTTAGTAGAAAAATTGATTTTTTCAAAAGTTATCATGTTTGTCCCTTGACAAATACCCAAAAATATACAGCGCAAGCCATGAAAACCATTTTGCTACATTTTTTATGAGATAACTTTTGAATTTATTGACTTAAGACCATGTTTACACTTTTTAAGCGTGAGAAACTGCGTCAAATTCCGTCAAGAAGATCAAAATCATAGAACTCTTTCGAAAGATATCGCAGTTTATAAATTATAATACGCTCTCTGAAACAAATTGAAGATTTTTTATCTTAAAAATCAAGTAATTGCTAAATTTACTAGCGTTTTGAGCTAGAAAATTCCAAAAATCTTCAAGTAGTCTGGATCAACTATTTTTCCAAAATTTTCTTAAATACATCGAAAACATTTTTGGAAATTTCAATTTTCTATTAAATCAACACAAAAAATTTTCTTTTCAAACTTTGGAATTTTGTAACTCATTAATGAACTATCATACTAGTACAACCTGGACATACTTTTGAAAAAAATTGAAGGCTCTACAAAAAAGCTATCTTGTAATTTTTTGATAAATCAACTCCTCCAAAAGTTATTTGATGTCAAAAATAAACTTCCAAGAATTTTCGAAGTTTTTCACTTTTTCGGTAAATTTACTAAATTTTTTTGCTGAATTTTGCTTCAAATTGACTTTTATGAAGTTTTTTTTCTTCTAAAAGTTTCTTAATCACATAACACTGGTAGTCTTGTCAGAAAACTTTGTTTTAGATACTTTCTATCAATATAAACTTTTTTGAAGAGCTTTTGAAGTATAAAAATCAATTTTTAAACTTTTTTAAGATTTCCAAATTAAAAATTGTCAAAAAAGGAAACTAAATGACAAAGAGCTCCAGAATAAATGAATATTTTTGAAAAAGAGGGTTACAGTTCATAACTCTGAACTTTGATCTCAATAATAATAACCTGAATAATAACAATAATAACAATGATGATGATCACCAAGTTCTGTGTATTCTCGAGAGGTTAAGTCGTGGATAAGGCACCTGTCGGAGCTGGTTAGATCTACATACACCAGGATATCTCGAGTATAATTTGGACAACTAAAGCCAAGTGGTAATTTTGCAGTTGACAATCCCACCGAGACGGGAATAATAACACTAGTCCAACCGGACGGTTGGCAGGTGGCAAAAGGCGTATATTTATGCTCTGCTCTCTACTGCAACAACTACATCGAGAACTACTACCATTGTTGGGGTTCGCAGTGGTGTTGGTGAAGTAGTTGGGAATTCTCCCCCTTCTGCCGCCTGCCGGCGAACAAATAACTTCAGACGCCAGTGAACTGGCAACTGAGATGGGGAATAAGGAACCTGGGGTGAGTTTCTTGTTCTCGCTATCCATTTTACGGAGAATATCTCCAGGTGGATTTCCCATTGGATCGAGAACTTTGCGCCTAGACATCAACTAACTAGATTACTTCAGACAGATGAGAAAATTTCTGTTGCCATGACTATTGTTTATTATCTGAGAAATGTGGGAGAGCCAATTCACGCTTGGGACGCTTGCTGCCTTTTCTTTGTTCTTCAGGTATTGATTTTTTTTTTACTAAAATTATTTCCAATTTTTTCATCTATGCTCTAACTAATTTGTAGAGTTTTCAGCACACTGTGCTACTTTTAGAGATGTAGTAGGGTTTATAAATGTAAGCTTTTTTTAGAATTTTGTAGGACCTGGGTGTTTTTTCTTGAATTGTCCTACCCTCGGCCAGATAAAGTTGGAAAAAAAGAGTAGCTTTTTTAAGGATCCAGGTTACATTTCTTTGAGAAAAATATATTATTTACTCGGACGGTACAAAGATATTTACTTTTAAAATGATATTGAATTTTAGATTCGCGTACGTGAAAATGAAGGCTAAATTTTTGGCGACGGTGCATAAGCAAGTGCTTCAAATCATTCGATCCACTCAATACCAACTCCAACGCTTTTAGATTTTTCATTGTATACTGACGGTTGATTAATATAAATTATCGGGAAAATTATTATTTATTAATTATAACGAGATATAATTACACGTTATTAAAAAACAACTCGTATCAAATTATCTTACGGTAAATAAATTAATTAAATGGAATTTTTTTTTTAACAGTGGAAAATTTTTTGTATACATTATTAATTTAAATTTCGTTACAATTATAACAATATTCATTTAAAAGTCTACAAGCTTAATATTCAATATAATAATCATTATCATTATAGTAATATATAATAATTGTATAATCAGTGAAATTATTGTTAGTCATTTTTTTGTACGTCAGATTAAAGCTTTTTTCGTGATGGATTTTATTTTTCAGCGTATGTAAAAATTCAAACATTTTTATGTTTTATTATTTGACTAATCATTATAGATTAAGGTTAAACTCGGTTAGACTGTCTAGTGTATAAATATAACCAGTAAAACCACAACGTTGCCAAATAACAGACGAGTTACTATCAGCCAATTCGTATGAGTCAAACACACTTTTGTATTTAATTATTTTTATTATAATTTCTTCCATTTCAACGATCGATGCTTTGCATGCTAATTATCTTCAAATTTTTATTTTTAATCTCTTTTTAAATTTAATTCGTCAAAGGTTATATCCTATAATCTATTTTACTCAACTAGAGCGGCCGGAGATCCTTATTAAAATCTTCCGAAATGTTTCACCTCCCGGCCTATCATCGGCTAGTTATTGTAAATTTCTACAAGAAATTCATCAAAGTATCCACAATATTTGATAAAATTCTCCCTTCAAAAACTTATTGGCTCAACTAAAGCAAGAGAAGCTCCTTGTTAAAATTTCCAGAAATGTCACACCTTCTCACAGGTGATCTTTGTCTAGTTATTGGAAATATTTACCAGAAGTTCATCAAAGTCTTCCTAAAAATTAATAAAATTTTCCCTTTAAAAATGAATTGGTTCAACTCGAGTGAAAGAAATTTCTCATAGGGACCCACATGTGCCCTTTCTTTCCAAGTTCGAACGAATAATTAATGACCTATTGGTATTTCAATGATTCGCAAGAGCTTTCTACTCATTATATCCCAATGTATAATCAAAGTGACGAGTCTCATGACTACAAACGGATTCTAAAAGTTGCAACTCAACAATTTGCCGTAATAAAAGCACAAAATTCATCTACTAATGTCAAGCAAAAATACCTGACTGATGTTGATGGAAAATATGTTGATGAAACGTAGAAGCAAGATGATGAAATTCCTTAAATCCTTGTACCATAAAATTCAATTAGTTATTTCGAAGCTCATATGTGATAAAAAAGATTCTCTGGAGGTACAAACGAATAATTAGGAACCTATTAGTGTCCCAATGATTCGCAAGACTTTTTTTCCTGTTCCATCGAAAACGCGAGGCTAAAAAAGGGAAATAAAGCGGGCTAGAGGGAACTAACATCCTCCGGTTTGCAGAACTGGAACGAGGACTGGCTAATGTAACAAAGGAAAAGCATCGGGGGTGGCGAGCGACGAAACGTAATTACGAGGCTCCCATCCCCTTATATTTTCGAGGAAGGTATACATCCACCATCCACCATCCACCATCCGCTATATCTACCGGGTTGGTTGTACCTAGCTCGTGAGCACCCTTGCAGTCGCGGCGGAGGGTAAGAGCGGCGGAGGCGAAAAAATAACCGGTTTCTGTTCTCGTTCCGGACTACCCCGAGCGTGTTTTGAGCTCTTTCCGGACGTTTTATGACAGAGTTACCGCCCTACGGGTAAAGCATCCTCGACTAGTGTCGTTACTGCAACGTTAAAAATTATTACGTCCTCTTCCTTTTATTTCGGAAAAACGAAGAACGTAAATGTGAAAAATAGTTTGCAAACCGCGAGTAAATTATTTAGTGATCAATAGTGACTTTTCCTCGACTGAAACTCTCGCTTTCGGGATTTACCGTGAGAGAACACAGAGGACGATTTCCTGCACCTGTGGCCACGCCACACCAATAATTTATCCCCCGCAGCCAGCTTCCAACCAGACTCGAGCTTCCTCACACCTCCCCGCTACGACCCGAAACGTTCCTACGGCAATTGCCAGTTAATACTCTCTTTTATTGCACACGATTTTCAGAATTTTCTTACTGAGGCTATTTCGGGAACTCTGTCTTGAGATAAACGATCGTCTGCAAAAATCGATCTTCAAAAATTGAATTTGTGACGGTGAAAAATCGAAGATAAAGTGGAAAATTTAGTTTTTTTTTTAATACAAAAATTTCTATGAAAAACTTGAATTTACATTTTTAGGAATGAAATTTTTTACACAATAAAAAGTGTTAACTTGAAAATGTTTATTTTACAATTTTAGAAATGTAAATTTTGTATGATGAAAATTGTAAATTAAGCATAAGAAAATTTGTAAATTTTATAAATATGAATTTTACATTAGAAAAAATGTAAATTTATGGTTTGGAAAATCTGTTAAATTTATATGAACAAAATGTAAATTTTGCATAAGAAAATTTGTAAATTTTATATTCTGAAAAATGTAAATTTATAGTGAGGAAAAACTATCAAGTTTACATGAAAAAAATGTAAATTAGCATTAGAAAATTTTAGAGATATAAATTTTACCTTAAAAAACGTAAATTTATGATGTGGGAAAATTTTAATTTACACGAAAATAGTGTAAATTTAGCATTAGAAAATTCGTAAACTTTAAATTTTAAAAAATACCAATTTTACATTACAAAATGTAAATTTATTATGTGGAAAAACTGTTAAATTTACAAGAAAAAAGTGTAAATTTAGCATTAGGAAATTTGTGAATTTTTTAAATTTAAATTTTCCATTATAAAAAATGTAAATTTATAATGTGGAAAAACTGTTAAATTTACATGTAAAGAAATGTAAATTTAGCGTGAGAAAATTTTTAAATTTTACATTTTTAAAAATCTAAATTTTACATTATAAAAACTGTGGAAAATCGTTGAGTTTACATGGAAAGATGTAAATTTAGCATTAGAAAATTTGTAAATTATAATAATATAAATTTTACATTGAAAAAAGTTAATTTATGGTGTGGAAAAACTGTTAAGTTTATATTTTGGAAAAACTTTTAAGTTTACATGAAAAAAATGTAAATTTAGTATTAGAAAATTTGTAAATTTTAGAAATACAAATTTTTCATTGAAAAAAGTAGATTTATGATGTGAAAAAACTGTAAAATTTACACGAAAAAATGTAAATTTAGCATCTTTTAGTAAATTTTACATTGAAAAATTTCGTAGAGAAAATTTATTTTCCTAAAAAGCTCTAAAAATATTAAACAATATAGATTAACGTAAATTTCCGCCAATTGCAAGATGAAAAAAATTTTTTTTTCCAATTTTAAATTGATTAGTTATATACTTTTTACATGTTTATACCAATAAATTTAATAGTTTTTCTTTGTAAATATAACACAATAAAAAAATGTAAATTTATTCAATTTTTCCCAATAAAGAATCAATTAATATAATTTTGTATTTATTTAAGACTAAATTAATAAGTTTAATTTGTGTTAAAGAGTCTTACGAGTCTTACCGAAAAGGTTTAGTCTCTATTTAGTTTTGGAGACCGGCTCATCCTGAGTAAACCGCGATTTCCATTAAACTTCTTGGCTAGGGAGTAATTAAAGGAAGACACTGAGTTAGAGATCGAAGATTTGCTCAGAGTTTCTCCAGTTATTCATAGTTTCTGATCGAACATAAACGATATTCCCAAGAGAAACATCTGACAGATAATCAGCGACTGAGTAAATTTTCCAAATTAGTGTCCTGTCTGTTAATTTAAATAAATTAAAATATTACTTATTTGGATCTATGAAACAAAGTTTCGCGTTCTGACAATTTCAACGCAGGAATTCGTGCGGAAATGTGTGTTATACATATAGAATAAACTAAATAGAGAATGGAGAATAGAGAATTGGTAACCGCGAGTCCTTAATTCGTATCAAAGCAATTCAGTCTCCGATGAGCAAGTCGAGCGAACGACTCGAAGACAATGCAATTATTCGCAATTACCGCGTTCGTCCACGATCTCCAGGGAATTATCCCATTCTGTTTCCATTACTCGTACCCGCATCGCCGTGTACTCCATCAGTCGATACACGAGTCTCCACTTCCAACTTGTCATTTTCGTCTATTCTACGAATTAATGGATATCGCTTGATTTGCATTATTTTAAGCCCCTGTACTTTCTATCAAGCAGATAAAATCCGAGACTTTTTAACTTCTCGCTTTAAAAGAGAATTATTTTAAAAAGTAACAAGTTATTTCGGTCCGATTCGGAGCTGGACGTCCGGCGGTGTGTGTTTGTAAATAAAATTTAGTCGTAAGATAAGGTAAAGGACCCAGTAATTGAACAGATATCAAAGTCAAGCATATTTGACCCTACTTTTAACATATAAAGATGTAATTATCAGTTCAAATTACTGATTTTTATGAAAATAAGGTACCCGCGGATAATAAGGCCTAAGTGATAGAAATGCTATTTAAAATAACCGCTCACGCTAAAGACTTAATACACGGCGAAAAAAGCATAGGGATTTTTCCTATTTTTTCAAACAAAATGAAAATTAGTGATTGGGATTAAGACTAATAATTATTTATTATAAGCGAGTATTGCATGATTTGCTCTATTGTAGCCTCAAAACCTTATTAAATTTTTTTTTTTTTTTGAGTTAATTAATTGTTTCTTTTTACAAAAAAGGTAGTTTTAATGGCTCATAATGCAGATTTTCGAATTTTTCTGGTGGGACAAACACACGGCGAAGAAAACATAGGGATTTTTCCCTATTTTTGTATAGGAAAAATTCCTATGTTGATATAGAAATTTTTCCAATTTTAACATAGGAATTTTTCCAATGTTAACATGGGAATTTTTTCTTTATTAACATGATAGAAATATCCATATGACATAGGAAATATTCATTTATCACTAAAATTTATGTAACTTAATTTAATAATTACAAATTTACATAACAATTTTCTCATTCGAGCAATTTCAGATAATTTAAAAGTAAAACAGTGATATACAGTCGGTTTGTGATAAAAAAATTCGAGGAAATTTTATTCAAATTTTGCTTTACATTTCGAAAAAATTAAAAATCCAGCAGATTATGGACGGTGTGGCTTAAATTGCCATAACTTTTGAAAAATTGACTTATCGGGACGTTTTTTGTTTCAAAATTTTTTTTATTAAATTTTCTTTTTGAGAAAAAATAGAAAAAAATTATTCAAGCCTATCTTCATCGTTATTTTTTAGATTTTCCAAAAAAACTCCGAATTTCTCAATAAAAAACATTTTTAATTTCTTTTTTTTTTTCCATATGAAACTTTGACATTTTCTACAAATATCCTGAAAATTCCAGAATGGTGTTTTTTCGATTTCTATTTTTTTTCAATTGAAAAAAAAAAATATTTTTTATGTCATAAATGAATTTTTCCTATGTCACATAAATATTTCTATCATGTTAATGAAAAAAAATTCCTATGTTACCATTGGAAAAATTCCTATGTTAACATTGGAAAAATAGGGAAAATCTCGATTTTTTTTTCGCCGTGTAGAAGTGTCTATACAGAAAAAAAAATTAACTCGATTCAAGAGAAAAATTTTTGAACCAAGAATATAATTTTGAAGAGGGTAATTGTCTTGAATCAAGACAAAAAATTCTTAAATTAAGTAAAATTTCCTCAAATCGAGAAAAATATTCTTAAATCAAGAATTTTTCTACTCAAATCAAGAATATTGAGCTCTTAAAAAATATATACTTGATTCAAGAACATTTTTTTTTCTGTGTAGCATAGAAATGTCGCTACAAGTTCATAGAGTCTCAATACAACGTTCCTTGTCTTCTATATTTCATCATCCGTCATATGCTAAAGTAGCACAAAAAAATTCCTAAAAAACGATTAGAGTAAATGGTAAACATTTTTTATAATTTAATATTCTTATACTCATAAGTATCCTCTATACGTAGGAATTTTTTTAAATAGTCCTTGCGGCACTAAATTTTGAAATATTAGCATTTAAAATTTGTATATTTTAACGTTTTATTAAATATCAATCGTACTTAAATTAGGATTGTTTTAAAAAACCGAAAATCATTAATTGAAGATATTTCAAGTATTTTCTATCAAAAAAAACATAAACAAGCGGTATTAATTTTTTTATAAAAAGTGTTTGAAGTTAGTGAATTTCGATATTTTACGTGAGTGGAAGTAAGTGAGCGATAGTCTGTAAAGAGAGACAGCACTAGTGCGTGAGAAAGAAACCAATAGCCATAACCTATTGGTATCTTTTTCTTGTCTATGAACGTCCTTAACCAAAGAATTTCAACTATTTAAAAACCCAAGAATTAGTCCCGCGGTCCACCTATTGATCGAGTTGCCCTAGTCTCATTTCCTCAGCTAAAACCCGTTGATTTACACCAGAAGGCAGCCTCTAAAAAGCTTGTTGGTCCTCGTTTTGACATGAAATTTTTTATTCCTCCCATAATTGTAATGCAGAAACCCAGTACACCGAGCTTTCATTATAATTTTTTCCTCCCACCTCCTCCTTCTCCTCTTCCCCCCTCTCCCCGGTTCATTGACAAAAGAAGAAATTACGAGATAGAGAAAAATAGCTCGAGGCGGGTTGATAAGAAAATGTACGAGCGGGTTCCTCGGTATTAGATTAAATAAAGCATTCATGCACACACCGAATAAAAATACAACGGTAGTTTCTTGCGTCATCCGAGGTAGGAAGAGACTAAAAAGTTTTGAACATAAATAAAAAACCATCAGTTAGTCAACCCCACTCCTCATTCTTTCCGTCTCTTCGAAATCACCCCCTCTCTTTCCTTCCGCCGCCATCTTGTCTTCATTTCTTCATGAGCATCGTTTATTCCGTTTCTGTTTTATATTGATACAGGATCAACAATGTATCTCGTGTCTTATTCCCAGGACTACTCCTTTGTTTCATCATCGAGAATCACTAAGAGAAATAACATCAAGGCCGGATGTTTTCTCAGTTTCACAAAACGCCAATGTAAACTCTTCTCTCTTTCTCTCTCTTTTTTTTCTTTATCTCCTAAGCTTTCTTCTAGAAAACGAAGACCTTGGGCGATTGAACGGGAATAAAATAAAACTTTATCTTGCTTGTCTTTCATTTTAACAATTTTTCGAGGTTACACCTCTCTCCCTCCCCCCACTTCTGTTTTCTAGTTATCTTGAGCTGTAACTAAGCTCGGAATAGAGCCATCGGTTTTATTTTAAACTCTTTGTTTCCATTCACTGGACACCGTACAATCTTCCCAGTTTTAAGTCTCAGGCTACGAGGACATTAAATGCTCAACTGAAGGTCTTTTCACGCCCGCAACCCAAGTGGTTAATGTAATGGCGACATTATCTCCAGGTGCCGCTTTTCGAGCGTTAGATTTTAGATTTTACACCTCAAGGTACTTACTTTGCTTATAAAACTTTAGTTTCACTGGATTTTTGGTTGATTGTCATTGTTATTGTTGTGGTTTCGAAATTTATGGCCGGTTTGAGTGTTAACAAAATGGCGGATTTAGTTGTGAGACATGTCAATGCATTGTTTTAGGTTATTGATTACTTTTGAGTATCACTATTAATATTTATGGGTTAATTCTGGAGATTAGAAGACTATAAAGAAATAAAATGAGGAGTTTTGATAAAAAATTTCAAGAAGTTTATTTTTTTGACAAAATGGAGGAAAGTGACACGAAATGGCCGAAACATAGAAACTGAATTAATTTTATTTCACTAAATATTTATGTTTAAATTATAAAAAAATTTATTTGGACTGAAAATTTTTAGCCTGATAAAAAACTGGATTTTGTTATAAATTAATTTTTAAAAAAATTGATAATTTTTCCGAGTAAAAAAAACATGATTGGTTGTGACAGTCAGTATTTTGGGACTGAGTGCTAGTGTTTGAATTTAAATTTAAAAAAATAAATTTTTAATTTAAAAATCACCCGAAAAATCAATTGTTAAAAAAATTTTTTTTATAATTCTTTCGGTAACTTTAATAAAACTTAAAAAAAAAAATTGAATCACAGAAAAATAATCTTTATTATGCACAGAAAGAAGAAAAGAGAAAAATTACATTATATAATATAACGTGGCGCTTCAAATAAAAAACTGTAAAAATTACAGCTTCAAATTGTAATTATTACAGCTTTTGTAAGAATTATATTGTAAAATGTAATTATTACATTGATAGCTCTAAAAATTATTCAAAGTTTGTATTTATAAAAATGTTAGTTCAAACTGCAATTTTTCTAGTTTTTTATATGAAGCCACGCTTATTACTATTTATGCTATAAATAAATAAAATTTTGCTTTATTAAATAATGACTTTTGTTAAACTGCACCGTACTTTCTAAACTATTGACGTTTTTAAGGATATAAGCTCATTTTGATGTTACACTCATCAAGAGCTTTAATTTGAGTACCCACATGCATTTTGATATATTTTTCATCTATACATATATGTAATATATATAAATATATGAAAAATTGATGTGGGTACTCAAATGAAAGGTCTTGATGAGTGTAATGTCGGGATGAGCTTATATCTTCAAAAATGTCAATATTTCACAAGATAAAAGGTCTTTTCTTACATTAAATAATTTCTCTTGTTAAATTGCACTGTACTTTCTTAAATATTGACGTTTTTTAAGATATAAGCTCATTCTGATGTTACACTCATCAAGAGCTTTCATTTGAGTACCCACATGTATTTTCATATATACATATATGTAAAATATATAAATATATGAAAAATTGATGTGGGTACTCAAATGAAAGGTCTTGATGAGTGTAATGTCGGGATGAGCTTATATCTTCAAAAATGTCAATATTTCACAAGATAAAAGGTCTTTTCTTACATTAAATAATTTCTCTTGTTAAATTGCACTGTACTTTCTTAAATATTGACGTTTTTTAAGATATAAGCTCATTCTGATGTTACACTCATCAAGAGCTTTCATTTGAGTACCCACATGTATTTTCATATATACATATATGTAAAATATATAAATATATGAAAAATTGATGTGGGTACTCAAATGAAAGGTCTTGATGAGTGTAATGTCGGGATGAGCTTATATCTTCAAAAATGTCAATATTTCACAAGATAAAAGGTCTTTTCTTACATTAAATAATTTCTCTTGTTAAATTGCACTGTACTTTCTTAAATATTGACGTTTTTTAAGATATAAGCTCATTCTGATGTTACACTCATCAAGAGCTTTCATTTGAGTACCCACATGTATTTTCATATATACATATATGTAAAATATATAAATATATGAAAAATTGATGTGGGTACTCAAATGAAAGGTCTTGATGAGTGTAATGTCGGGATGAGCTTATATCTTCAAAAATGTCAATATTTCACAAGATAAAAGGTCTTTTCTTACATTAAATAATTTCTCTTGTTAAATTGCACTGTACTTTCTTAAATATTGACGTTTTTTAAGATATAAGCTCATTCTGATGTTACACTCATCAAGAGCTTTCATTTGAGTACCCACATGTATTTTCATATATACATATATGTAAAATATATAAATATATGAAAAATTGATGTGGGTACTCAAATGAAAGGTCTTGATGAGTGTAATGTCGGGATGAGCTTATATCTTCAAAAATGTCAATATTTCACAAGATAAAAGGTCTTTTCTTACATTAAATAATTTCTCTTGTTAAATTGCACTGTACTTTCTTAAATATTGACGTTTTTTAAGCTTTTTTTTTTTTTTTTTTTTTTTTTTTTTTTTTTTTTTTTTTTTTTTTTTTTTAATAGGACGCCCTTTCTGTAAGTTTATTTCATAAAATTAGTCCATTAAAAAATTGGTAATTTTTTCTGTAATATCATTCTTTATTTAAAAACTACCCAAGCTATGAATATTATAAAATTAAAAAAAAAAAGTATTTTTTTTTTTTTAAGGGCACCCTCAAATAAAATGTAATTTTTTTCAGACGAGCCTATATAGCAAGTTATTATCTAGCACAGGTAAAATTACATCGGCATTGCCGTCAGGTTGGTCGTCTACCGTTGACGGACATTTAGGGCTCCCGGGACGACAATATAACGACGCAAATCTCGTGCGGCTTGTTGCGATAAACGTATCACGTCGTGCCGGATACTGATGGGAACGAGTGACGAACGACAAACGGAAATTGCCGTATGGGTGTGTCGCTCGATAATAATTAATAGGGTCCGCATATTGACGAGCTCTGAAACCTACTGGTAAATTTTCCAATCAAGATACTAAACAAAATCTATAACTATATCTCAACCGAGGATTTATCCGGGAACGACCACTCGACAGCCCGATGTCCGAGTAATTCATCTAGGTGTAATTGTCAGTTTTTAAGACCCTTGGACGGTTAGTATCAAGTGCGAAGGAACAAGGAACAGGAACAACGCCGTTAGCTCACCCGGGACATAAATTTACCAGCACATGGCGCACAGCTTATGAACAATAACGCTCATACGACTTGCTCTACGCTAGCCGGCCGAGTACTCAGTAATTACAGCGCCCCATAAACATTCGGTTCACGGCTCAATCTCGTCCAAGAGCACCCGAGCGAGTTTGAAAAGGGGTTAGAGCTGGTGGCTGCTGGCTGCTGGCAAAAGGCGGCCACCCTCTGCCGCCTCGAATGAAAATGTCAACCACCCACCAACGAAATGTGTCCGGAGCAGAACCGGAACCATCAAACCAACACCCGTAGTCTTTTTGTGTAATCTAATAATCGATATCTCATGCTGATGAATTATCAGACCAGACTCATTCCCGAAACCAATATCAGTCTTCAGACCGCTCCAGATGCCGTCCAAAGTGTCACTTTAAGTGGATTCTATTTTAGGTTTCTCTATGTTCAGAAATTACCCAAATTGAAAGTTATATACATCCCAAATTAACTAAAATTACAAATTCATAAATTTGGCTGTATTGAATACTTTAAGTGGGCGCCATTTTTAAACTGATCCTTCGACTTTGCTCATCTTCGAATTCATCCAAAATAACAATCCAAAGAATAAGTATACTAAGTTGTATCAAAGTAATTACAGAATTGTGGGTGAAATCACCCTCAAAAATCGCGTTGTTTCATAGCACCTAAAATGGTTAAAAATGACCATCAACCTTATGAATATCGCTAAAAATGATTATAAAATAAGTTTCGTAGGTAAAATCAAACCTATTGTTATCAGCTTTAAGGTAATTTTTTCGGAAATAAGCTATTTTTTTACCAATCAAAAGTCATCTGCGTCAAAAGTAATGAAATTACCGATTTTGACTATGTTTAAAACTGTAAAAAGACGCTATTTGTAAATTAACCCAGTGATTCTGTTAATTTTCAAACTCATCCAAGGTGATCGTCTTAGGAACTAGTATACAAAGTTCCATCAAGTTCTAGCTAGAAGTGTAGGTGGTATCACATCTACAAGTGCCGTTGTGTTTCACAATGCCTAAAACTGACGCAAAATGACTATCAAACTTCTGAAATTCGCTAAAAATGATTATAAAGTAAGAATTCTGCAAGTAAATCAACTTTTATGTCACCAGCTTGAACCCAATGTCTTCAAAAATGAGCTACCTGATCTCAATCGAAAGTTATCTGCGTCAAAAGTCAGAAAATTACCAATTTTGACTAGTTTTAAAACTGTAAGTGGGCGTCATTAGTAAATTAACCGACGGATTTTGTTTATTTTTGAACTCATCCAAAGTGATCGTCTTAGGAACTAGTATACAAAGTTCCATCAAGTTCTAGCAAGAATTGTGGGTGGTATCACATCTACAAGTGCCGTTGTGTTTCACAATGCCTAAAACTGACGCAAAATGACTATCAAACTTCTGAAATCCGCTAAAAATGATTCTAAAGTAAGAATTCCGCAAGTAAATCAACTTTTATGTCATCAACTTGAACCTAATGTCTTAAAAAATGAGCTACCTGATCTCAATCAAAAGTTATCTACGCCAAAAGTCATAAAATTACCGATTTCAACTATTTTTAAAACTTTGAGTGGGCGCCATTTTTAAACTAACCCACTAATTTTAGTAATCTTCGCACTCATCAAAGGTAATCATCTGAAGAATAACTTTTATCAAGTTCCTTCAAGAATTGTGAGCGCTATCTTGACTTAGCAACCGCTTTATACAACAAACATCCATATATTTCTGAACCAATGCTATCTCCAAGCCTTACCCGTCAATTTAATCGATATCAACAAATCCTAAATCAATTCTAACATGAAATCCAATGCAATTGATAAAATTTATTAAATTCTACCTAAAAACATAAATTATCCATAATTAACACAATAAAACTACTTGAATTAGGATTAAAGAGCGCAGCAAATAGGACGTTGTAAAAATCAATACTCGGTAGTAAAATTTATCGTCTCTCGCAGCTGAAATACAACTCCAGAAATTTAGATTTTAGAACCAATTGCTATTCTGCGTCTTACCACTTGAGAAACTCTCTTTGATCCAACTCGTATATAATTTCCAAGTTTCTGCTCAACAATACCAACATACAATCCACGCATCAAACTCCCCCCTTAAACGGGTTCACGCGATCGAACATCTCACTTAATAATCGCGAGTCATAAATCCGGTCCAGACACAAAGCGACAGGTCTGACTGCTAACTAATTGCTCCGTCCAAGCAGAGTGAGAGCTGTAGTTATCTCGTCTGATAAGACTCCATCAGAATTAGAGAATTAGAAGCGTCCCCTTCAAACTAGCCGTCGTTTCATCAAGCAGCGGACATTGAAGAGTCATGTAGCTTTTGATGTGATAAGAAGTGCTCTAATAAATTACTTGGCTGATTTACCTGAAGAGATAACCGGTACAGGTAATCCTGGTGATACGGGTAGCCATTCTGGTTGTACTGGTGCTCCTGCTGGTGATAGTAGCTATTTTGCTGCTGCTGCTGCTGGTGGTAGTAGTAGTAGTCTTGATTCTGATACCAATTGTAATCACCCATCACACTGGAGCTCTGATCAGCTCATCGCGATAACTAAAACCACCTGGACTTTCTAAAGTTAGGACAAAAAGGATCAGCTGAAATTCCGGATAGAATCCGCCAATTTCAGCAACGCAATAATTTTACGGGATTATGGAGGTGAAACGAATTAAATGTCGCGGTGGACCGATATTAAACGTTTGTCGTTAATTTCACGTGGGAATTGACCGCTTGGAAAGCGGTCCGGTTTATTGCCGATAAAAATTCCGCACTGGGACTGCAAGAAATTAACCGCTATTAGTGGTCACTGATACAGATTATAACTGATATAGATATAGAATATGATGATGATGAGAGCGTATTGCACTGATGAAGACTGTCAAGCGACTAACTTCTGCAAATTCGTCGCTGGTGGTCAAGACGGTCTCCAGCATCCAGGAGGGGGTCTGGACCGGTTTCGAAAATTGGTGCGTTAGATTAAGGGCGCGACCCCCTGTGAATTCCCGAGTCACTTCCTGTTTTCTTGGAGAGGTAGTGGTAAGGCGAAACTTGTTTTTTTATGAAGAAGTTAGAGGTGAGAGAGGCTCTTTGATGGTGATGCTGACGGAACCACACTTTGTCGAAGCTCCGGATTTTTTCCAGGATCAAGTAATTTAATTTCTGGGGATTTTCGGTGCCTCTGCTGTGTTTTTGGGTCTTTTTGCGCCGGCTGATGAGGTGGCGTCCGCGGTTGGTACGCCAGACCGCAAGGGATAGCGGGAGCGTGATGATCCGATTGAAGGCCAGTTTTACCTAAAACTTTGGGTTTTCCCACTGGAGAATTGACGATCGTTAAAATATCGGTTCTCACCTCGGAAATTGGTTTAACGAAGGATTTTATGAGTTTGTACATTCAATTATTCAATATTGGTCAATTTATTTTGCAATTTTTTTTGAAAAATTTGGAAAATTGTTCATTTTCAAAAGAAAGTCAAAAAAGCACCTAAACAGAGAAAAAGGTGGACCTGGATTCTTCGGATACTAACACAAGTAACACTGTGTGTTGTTTCTACCTTGAGGTTGACGGTATCGAATCAATCTAGCCAACCGCTGTCTAGGTGAAGGAATACTCTTGAAAGTCAATACTAGTATCCGATTTCCAGGATCTCGTTGTTCAAAGTACACGGAGCTCGTAGGAAGAAACTAATTGGCAGGTAGCTGTTCAGTAACACGAATAAAAGCGGGATGAACACACTCGAAAACTGCTGAGGAATAAAAGACCGATTGAATTGTGAGATTCTTCAGACTGTTTCGACAAAAGCTTCTAACCGGCTTTTATACCATCCAGATCATCGATTTTATCTTTTAATTCTTTAATACCGCCCATTAAACGGCAACCCATTAATCACCAGATGATTCTAAGGTTCAGGAATTCAAAGCTTTTTACCGTTATAATGACCCAAAGCAAGAGGATCGTCTTTGCTAGGATACTTTGATCGAAGTGAGATTTCTGGAGTTCAATTTCAGCTAAGAGAGATGATAAATTTTAGTACCGCGTATTGATTTTTACAACGTCCTATTTGCTGCGCTCTTTAATCCTAATTCAAGTAGTTTTATTGTGTTAATTATGGATAATTTATGTTTTTAGGTAGAATTTAATAAATTTTATCAATTGCATTGGATTTCATGTTAGAATTGATTTAGGATTTGTTGATATCGATTAAATTGACGGGTAAGGCTTGGAGATAGCATTGGTTCAGAAATATATGGATGTTTGTTGTATAAAGCGGTTGCTAAGTCAAGATAGCGCTCACAATTCTTGAAGGAACTTGATAAAAGTTATTCTTCAGATGATTACCTTTGATGAGTGCGAAGATTACTAAAATTAGTGGGTTAGTTTAAAAATGGCGCCCACTCAAAGTTTTGAAAATAGTTGAAATCGGTAATTTTATGACTTTTGGCGTAGATAACTTTCGATTGAGATCAGGTAGCTCATTTTTTAAGACATTAGGTTCAAGTTGATGACATAAAAGTTGATTTACTTGCGGAATTCTTACTTTAGAATCATTTTTAGCGGATTTCAGAAGTTTGATAGTCATTTTGCATCAGTTTTAGGCATTGTGAAACACAACGGCACTTGTAAATGTGATACCACCCACAATTCTAGCTAGAACTTGATGAAACTTAGTATACTAGTTACTAAGACGATCACCTTGGATGAGTTTGAAAATTAACAGAATCACTGGGTTAATTTACAAATAGCGTCTTTTTACAGTTTTAAAAATAGTCAAAATCGGTAATTTCATGACTTTTGACGCAGATGACTTTTGATTGATAAAAAATAGCTTATTTCCGAAAAAATTACCTTAAAGCTGATAACAATAGGTTTGATTTTACCGACAAAATTTACTTTGTAATCATTTTTAGCGATATTTATAAGGTTAATGGTCATTTTTAATCATTTTAGGTGCTAGGAAACAACGCGATTTTTGAGGGTGATTTCCCCCCACAATTCTGTAATTATTTTGATAAAACTTAGTATGATTATTCTTCCGACAATTACCTCAGAAGAGTTCGAAAATGAGTATACGAACTTTATGAACCAAATCTTTTCTTCCTATTCTTTGATTTCTGCGCATAAGTTATGAAAGTCTAACGGTTTTGTTGACCTTAGTCCCTTTAAAAAATCAAAATATCCTTCCCTGGAAGTAGGAAGAGGAAGCATTTACTTAAATAACAAGAATTAGAGAGTTAGCAGCTGGTGTAACGTCCACCAAACAAAGACTGTTAAACTTCAGCTTGATCATTGCCGGAAATCTTCGTCCAGTAATGCGACTATATCCCGATTCGCTGGGGGTCCGCCGGTCTTTTTAAATCCGAGGGAAGTTTTACAGGTTTACTGTGAGAAGATACGTTGGCACTTAGCGGCTAGTCCATCAATGAAACCTGTTTCGGACCCCTGCGAAGGGGTCGCCCTTGCCTTTATTCCCCCTTGGTTCACGGTAGGATCAAATAAAACTACTCGGTGAAAGGTTTTGATATTCTGCTCTTCAAATTGGTTTTAGTAGTGATTAAATAAAAAAAAGGGTATAGTTTTTAGAATTTTTTAATTATTGTAACTAATGATCAGAAAATTATTGAAAAATTTACAATATATAGTAATTTTAATGAATTATTAAATCACTGTCAAAAATCCAATTTTATTTTTTTTTAACAATTAATTTAGTTTAAATTTTGACCATCAATCAAAAATTAAAAAACCATTTTATTTTTGTCATAATTTTGCAGTAAATTAAAAAATAATGACAATTTTATAATGCTTTTATTAAAAATAGACTTTTTAATTATTAAATTTAATTAATTTTTTAGTTTTTAGTTTAATTTTTTAATTAAATTAAATAATTTTAGTTTTTTATTTAAAATTAATATCAGCACTTGACCCAGCAGCGCAAAAATTTACAGAGAGGAATGGTCTTTTAAACTTTCTGCTAAGAAAATTGAAAATTTTCAAAAATCGGAAAGTTATTGTTTTTACCTCGTTTTCTGAAAATCGAGTTTTCATCAGATCTTAACGTATTAAGGTCCATAACTTTTGAACGGATAGGCCGATTTGATCGCGGTCGGCGTCATTTGAAAGAGCTTGACCAAACTTAGATTTTGAATACAATTTGGACCGATTCCGACCGGTAGATTTTGAGGAATTTGGTTTATTCATTCAAAAGTTATTGCAGTTTGAAAATTAAAAAAATAGTGTTTTATCAAACTTCTATCAAACTTTTGAGCTCGAAGAGCTCAAAAGCATA
>JZSA01000490.1:0-13003 GCA_000956155.1 Cotesia vestalis | reverse complement strand
AATTTTCGAACACCAAAGAGAATTTTTAAGTCAACAAAGCATATAATAGTTTAAAAAAATGAAAAAAAAAAGTTTTTATAAATAAACAAAACTAAAAAGTAGAAAATAAATAATAGTTTAAAAAACACGCTTTTTATAGAAAACCGAACTAAAAAGATAGAAAATAAGTTTTAATGAATTTAAATTAAGAATAGTGTTAAAAATTTCAATAAATATAAATTAATAATAGTGTGAATAAAAAAAAATTTATTTTATTTTAAAAAAAGCGTGGGATGCTTTTTAAGATATTATCAAAATGATAATCACTCTACTCATATCTGTCAATAAAATATTTATAACTATTGACACCATGCACCCCATGCTTTTTTTAAAATAAAATAAATTTTTTTATTATTCACACTATTATTAATTTATATTTATTGAAATTTTTAACACTATTCTTAATTTAAATTTATTAAAACTTATTTTCTATTTTTTTAGTTCGGTTTTCTATAAAAAGCGTGTTTTTTAGTTTTTTAAACTATTATTTATTTTCTACTTTTTAGTATGGTTTATTTATAAAAGCGTGATTCTTTAGTTGTTTTTAAACTATTATATGCTTTGTTGACTTAAAAATTCTCTTTGGTGTTCGAAAATTTGTTAATATTAGATAAATCGGCTAAAGATAATGGTTGGAAATTAAAATTTCTGCCTAATCGAAAATAGATGAAAATTATATAAATTAACAAAAATCTTATTTTCCAAATTGAAAAATGGAATAATTTTATCAAATTAGTGTATTGTCATCAGTCCTCGATAAATCTACAAAGTTTGAATGAAATCTGGCCGTTTAAAGTGGGTCAAAATCGCGCCCAAACAAGTCGGTTACAAACAAACTTACAAACATACATACAAGTGAAGCTAATAACAAGCGAGTAAAAATAAAGCTCATCAATATCAAAAACAGTGAACCCGATAGTGATCTTTCCAATTAAATTTTTCCCCCGTAATTTAGCTTTGCATTAACAACAAACCCTTAATGGAAGATGGGAAATTCGGGATTAAAAGGCGATGTAATGCAACGACAAGAACAACAATGGGTGAGCACCATTCGCGAAGTACTCTAGAGTGTCTGCGTGTCCTAGAACGGAGGAAAACACACCAAGTGGGCTATCTAGTATATATTCGGTCTTGTGTGCTCGTTCATCCTGTAACTTCATTAAGCTAATGACATAATAACCACCGGAGGCCCACACGAAGAGCTTATGTGCCGATACGCCGATGCCTAAACAGACTCGAGTAAGAACCGAGCAAACGAGCACCGAGCTGAAATCGATCGATTCCTCATTAATATGTATGAGAACTTGGCAACCTAATACGACGAGTCTGGCAACTAAAACATATATATATATAACTGTTCTCTTTCTTGATAACTTTACCTGCCGCAATAGATAATCGTCTAGTTTATTAATTTTACAATTAATCACCCGATAAATTCCGTTACACCTCCCGCATCAGAAACGAGCTCCCCTTTCTAAAGGAGAAAAAGATCAAAACTCACCCTTTCACTTCCGCTCGGTGGATCCCATTAATATGCATGGGTTTCTCCTTATCTAGCCTCTGAAGAATAACTTTGTCGGTTAATTTTATTCCGTCATGAAAAATATACTTATAAAATTAAATGTTATTTTAACACACATCAAGTGTATATTACGCTTTGACGCCATTAACGAATTATAGATTTTAACACACCATTAAACATTTAAATAGTGACCAAAAAAAATTAGGAAAAAAGTTGACCTTGAAAGACATCTCTGCAACTTCCCGCTAATTTCATACAAGGAAAAAACAAGATTTAACTGGTTTCCATGTTGGATGGAAACTAGTTCCATCTGTAGTAAAAAAATGTACAGATGGTAACTACTTCTATGTAGACTGTAGTGAGGACAATCTTCGTTGAACTGAGTTCCATCTCGGATTGAGTTTAAATTAATCGAACTAGGAATTTTGGACTAGTTTCAAAAAAACACTTTTTTCGGTTTTTTTTCGACAACGATAACTCACGAACGAATCAACCGATTTTGACCGGGCCGGCAGCGATCGATGTGGTTTTTTGATGTTAAGAGCTGATTAATTTTTAGAATTGATCAATAGAGCTGTTTGAAAGTTATTTCAAAAAAACCACATTTGAAAAAAAATTTTTTCTCAGTTTTTTTGAGATTTCTCAAAATCTATCGGTCTGAATAGGTTCAAATTCTCAATAAATTTAAGCTCGATAAAACTCTTTAGAACGCCGTTTGGTAGATTCCGATCGGTTTAGTCTTTCAAAAGTTATCGTGTTTGTCCCTCCATAAAAATTTGAAAATCGACACTATGAGTCATTAAAACTACTTTTTTTTTTTTTTTTTTTATGAAAAGAAACAATTATTTAGTGTAAGTAAAAATATAATAAGATTTTGAGGCTATAACTGAGCAAATTATGCAATAGGGGAGGAGGGGGTCAATTGAGCCAAAAAAAATTTAGCAATTTTTTTATAATTAAATTAAAACTAAATATTAACTTTTTTCTCTTAGAAAGGTAGTTTGTTAAGTCTGCTATCATTATCAATTCATAAATTAGACAATAAATAATGAGAATTTTTTAAAATTATCAATTTACGCAAATGCGTCAAATGGCTCAATTGACCCCCGCTCGGGAGCCATTGAGCCACTGCTTGGGGTCAATTGAACCATCAATATTTTAAGTATGAAATCGAACTTTCAATAAATAATATATCAATTATTAATTCTTATTATTATTATTGCACATTTTCAATGAACAATTCACACTTTATATAATACTCAAAAAGTGTAAATTTTATTAAATAATTTCTTACCAGCCGAAAAAAAATTTTGCATACCTAAAAATACAAAAGTCTCAATTTTTCAAAATTTATTGATTGTAATGATTTGAAATTTTGATCATGTATGAGTTAGGCACATTAGAATTTAATTCTAAGAGGATAGAGCATTTTTTCAATTTTTTCGATTTTTTAAGTCGAGTGGCTCAATTGCCCCGTGGCTCAATTGACCCCCTTCTCCCCTACTCGTTTTTAACAAATAATTATTAGTCTTAATCCCAATCACCAATTTTAATTTTTTTTTTTTTTAATAAAATCAATCAATATCCCTGAAATCCCCTAAAGTTTCCGAGTAAAAGGAACCCGGTTAGTTTCTAAAGGATTTCATCCTCAGATTAGTTTTTTTTTTTTCTACCCTTTGAGCGATATTCCGAGGATTAAAGAAATCGCGAAAACTAGCGTTTCATGAGTAATTAAGCGGGATTTAATTGATGCGGTGCGCGTACCAGGTGGACCGACAGAAAGTTTGAACCATAACTTAATCATTTTTTGCATAGTACTCCACGATAGAAGGAATAGAAAGAAAATAAGAAAGTAAGCAAAAAGAATAAAGGAAAAAGAAGAAATAATAAAAGGGCATTAATTCAACTAATAAGAGCGGGCAGACGTAGAACGAGCGCGATTCAGCATCCGAGAAAACTAATCAACCCTGATGAAAGCTTGGACATGAAAGGTCTCAGACTTAAAGGCCTTTAGCTTTTCGCTCCCTCTTTTGCCGAGCTTTCTCAGTGCGATTGCAATTTCTTATTTCTCGGAGAATGCCTTTCTGCCCTTCTTCCTCCCTTTCTAACCCCCATCTATTCGCAGAACCCTTTCTCCCATTATTTTAAGAGATTAACGTCGTGAATTGTCGCTTGAGTTAGAGTTACAATCGAGATTGATCAACACTGGCTATTTCTAAGTGATGAGTAAAAAGAAATATCTATTTATATTTGCGTTACTTACGACAAAAGGACGTATAAACGCACAAGGACCTAAATAACTTCCTTCATTGTTCACAAATATGATAGAAGAAAATATTGAACAGTCAATTGTAATGTATAAGAAAAAAATTTACTTTTAAACTTGTAATTTTAAAATAAACTCTCTAGTAAGGAAAAGATTTAGCGACCGTGCGTCACCTGTCGGAAATTTTTAACACTATATTTACTTATTTTTAGTATATTACGACCCTAGGCCAGAAAGTTGGATTTTCTGGCGCGTGGGATATAGATGCCGAGGCATCTATATTCCATGCGTTAGAGCATCCAACTTTTTGGCCATGGGTTGTATACTATTTTTCTTGATCCCCATCCGAAAATACGGAAACACGCGGGGGCGGGGGGAGGCGCCGCCCGACTTTTGCAGAGCCGAGGCGAAGCCGAGGTTTTGCTGGTCGGGGCGGGCTTAAAAAAATATATCATCAATAATTTACAATTAGTTGCACGATCATTAAATCCTGAAATGAAAAATTGAGAATAAAAAACACATAAATTAATAAATTGTCTTGGTGCGGACAATTTCTTGAGCTTCTTGATCAAAATTCCTCAAAACCTCCTCCTCGTCCAAGGAATCATCAGATGATGAATCATCCATATCAATATTATTAGCACAACTGGCCATTAACACTTTCGCACTTTCACAACCTCCAAAAGTTTGACAAGCGAATGAATATAGTAAACAGCATACTTGTGAATATAGCTATTGTACTAGCGAGCCAGAAAAAAAACGTAGTCCGCCAGAGCGCGCTGTAATTCAAGTAAGCCACAAAAATCGTACTTTCTGGAGCGAAGAGCTGCCAGAAAGTGCGTATTTTCGGGTAGGGGATCAAGAAAAATATTTTTTTAAACTAATTAATCGTTCAAATATACCAAAAAAAATAGTGATTAAGTGTAAGGATACTAATTACCAAAAATCGGACAGTTTAAAAATTTTTTTCGCTCGCCAAATTAAAATTTTTAGGTAAAAATTTGAGAAACTATGAATAAAATTTTTAAAAACATTTTTTTTATAAATTAAATCTAATTATTTTCTTAAATAAAACCAAAAATTGATCAAATTTTTAATTGGAAATTAAAATTTCTGCCTTATCGACTATAGATGAAAATTATATAAATTAACAAAAATTTTATTTTGCAAATTGAAAAATGGAATAATTTTATCAAATTAGTGTATTGTCATCGGTCCTCGATAAATCTACAAAGTTTGAACGAAATCTGGCCGTTTAAAGTGGGTCAAAATCGCGCCCAAAGAAGTTACAAACATACAAACATACATACAAGTGAAGCTAATAAAAAGCGTGTAAAAATAGGCATTACTTTAGGGATAAAAATTCTTATGTTTCAATTTACGCTTATCTTAACTCACCTGGGCTTGACTCCAGACCTTAGGCTTGGGACTAGAACTAGCGCTGGCGTTTCCGCCGGCAGAATTGACACCGGTGGCAGAATTGCTGGCAGCTGTAACAACCTTAGCCGGCTTAACACACTTGGAAGTTTGCGTAACAGATGAAGACGCTGGCGAGCTACTCAGTGGTTGTTGTGAATTTGAGGGCTGTTGCTGTTGAGTCTGCTGCATTATTTGCTGGATCAGCTCGATCTGTTGCTTCGTTAGCCCGTCGTTGCTCGAGGATGAGTTCTGGAATAAACAATCACAAAGTTTCTGGTGAATTAATCCGAAAGTTTCAACGAACTGGTAGTTTGTTCTGTCTATAAATAATTATTTTGTGCATCATCAGTTGATAGTTGATGTTACTTGCCCGCCGGCTAAAGCCAGATAAAATGATAATTTTAGTAGAGCTCTAAATTAGATTTGTTAATTATCGATGTCGGAAAATGGTCGTCGCGGTGGTGGAACTGGTCGAGTAGGTTCATACCTTATTAAACCTTCATTTTGTAACTCTCTAACTATAATTTTATGGTGAAAACAACGTTCGGTGGATGCGGATTCCATTAATTAATTATATTCAAACCGCTAAAGTTACAATGAATGCTACTGGTGAATATTGCTCGTTAATTCTCTCATTAACTTACTTTCCAATTATAATTACTTTTTTTTTATTTCATTTAATTTATTCAACTGCTCCTATCAAACTACCATTCTAATTTTAAATTATTAAAACGAAAAATTTTCATTCAATATATTTCTGAAGTTACAATTATAATTAGGAGTATAATTACTGGTATTATTACAATGCTATTATGTTGATAGCTATTATGTCGAATTGTGGAAGTCAATCTCTTTATGGAAATATTTGTTGTTAATCTGTTTTTGGGCTTAATGCGTTATTTATTAAATATTCATTTTATTGATTCTCATTTCCGATACTGTGTGTATGACAAAATACGCATTGAAATTTAATAATTACTTTTTGAAAATTTTTCACATAATTAGTAGATTAATTACTAATTGGAAAGAAAATTTTCCAAAAATTTCGAGATTTTGATAAAAAAAAAAAAAAAAAAGAATTAATATATTAACATTTTTTAAACTTCAAAAAAGAATTTTAACTCTTAAAACGAATCATTGTTTAAGATATTTGGTCTAATTGAAATTTCGGAAAGTTTCAAAGCTATTCCAAAAATCAATGTTTTTTTTCGATGAATAAAAAAAATAGACCAATTAAAAACTGTTTTAAAGCTTCATTTACAAATAAATTTCTTTATATAACCGCTCAAAGCACTGAATTTTTTCAACTACCAGCCGAAAAAATTAATTACAATTAAACGAAACAATATAAAGCTTTAAATTTCAATATTCAACTTTCTATAAGGCAAGTAAAGAGATTAAAAAATAAATTGGGTTTAAAAATTTATTTTTTAAAAAGTTATCGTGTTTTTCCCTCCGTAAAAATTTGAAAATTTGCACTTTAAGCCATTAAAATCACTTTTTTAAAGAAAAATGGCAATTATCTACTGTAAACTATGAAAATAAGTTGCAAAATACTTTTTATAAGGTAATTACAAATAAATTACAAGAAATTTTATTTAAAATTCGATTTCAAAGCTGTATGACCTTTGATCAACTAAAGAACACAATCGAATATAGTATCAACTGTTTTAAAGCTTCATTTACAAATAAATTTTTTTATATAACTGCTCAAAGCACTGAATTTTTCCAATTGCCAGCCGAAAAAAATTAATTATAATTAAACAAAACAATATTAAGCTGCAATTTTCAATACGAAACTTCCTATAAGGCAGATGAAGAGATTAAAAAATAAATTTAGTAGGAAAATTGATTTTTTCAAAAGTTATCATGTTTGTCCCTTGATAAATACCCAAGAATATACAGCGCAGCCATAAAAACCATTTTGTTACATTTTTTATGAGATAAATTTTGAATTTATTGACTTAAGACCATGTTTACACTTTTTAAGCGTGAGAAAATGCGTCAAATTCCGTCAAGAAGATCAAAATCATAGAACTCTTTCGAAAGATATCGCAGTTTATAAATTATAATACGCTCTCTGAAACAAATCGAAGATTTTTTATCTAAAAAATCAATTAATTGCTAAATTTTCCAGCGTTTTGAGCTTGAAAATTCCAAAAATCTTCAAGTAGTCTGGATCAACTATTTTTTCGAAATTTTCTTAAATACATCGAAAACATTTTTGGAAATTTCAATTTTCTATTAAATCAAAACAAAAAATTTTCTTTTCAAACTTTGGAATTTTGTAACTCATTAATGAACTATCATACTAGTACAACCTGGACATACTTTTGAAAAAAATTGAAGGCTCTACAAAAAAGCTATCTTGTAATTTTTTGATAAATCAACTCCTCCAAAAGTTATTTGATGTCAAAAATAAACTTTCAAGAATTTTTGAAATTTTTCACTTTTTTGGTAAATTTACTAAATTTTTTTACTGAATTTTGCTCTAAATTTACTTTTCTTAATTTTTTTTCTTCTAAAAAATTCTTAATCACATTACACTGTTAGTCTTGTCAGAAAATTTTATTTTAAATAGTTTCTATCAAAAAAAAATTTTCAAGAGCTTTTTAAAAATAAACTTACAAGAACTTTTGAAGTTTTTCATTTTTTTGATAAATTTGCAAGATTTTTTGCTAAATTTTGATGTTTTAGAGTTCTTCAAGTGTATCTCAATGACATTGCGTTAATTTTCAATGCAAATAATCTTGTTTGAGCGACTTATTATAAAAAAAAAAATTTGTCAGATATTTTGTAAACTATATTAAAAAATTGTGAAAAACGGATTAGTTTAAAAAATGGTTAGTCGAAAGAATAAAAAAAACAACTAGCGATTTAGATAAAGCAAAAAAAAAATGTGATTCTGATTAAATTTTTTTCACACACGCAGTGTCCAGTTTCATAACAATTGAATTAAAAAGTTACCGACAAAAAGTAGTATAGCGAGCGCTGTGAGGGTTAAAAAAAAAAAAGATTGGAATAAAATCTAAAAAAAAGAGTAAAATGAAAAAAAAGGTAATTTTTTGTGTCACTCGTTTTCCCTGGAGAAATACGAATGTCAAAAGCACTCAGAGTATTTTTTAGTGAATGGAAAACGCATTTTGCTTGCAGTTAAAGTGAAAAGCCAACTGCTCAGCGGTACTAGGCGTTGAGTGAAAATGGACGAAAGTGAATCGGAGGGCAAAGTGAGAATAAAAAAAGGAAAAATATATAAAAAAAAGCATTAAATAAAATAACAAAAAAAAAAAAAAAAGATAACGGAGATGTGGAGCGTAGAAAGTAGTACAGAGGGCGAAGATGGAATGAAGAAAAAAGTTATTGTGAAACGTACCTACGGGAAGCTTCTTAGTTCTTATCGGTGGTGAAGGTCTGAAGGCACCGAGAGGGTAACATTATACAAAGGGAAGACACGCGGCTCCAAAGTGAAAAAAAGGGACGGAAAGTTTAAAATGAAAATTGACGTGCTCCTCGGAAATATGCGGGAAAAAAATAAGTCGAGAGATCTCGACACCTGGCCTCCGTAATAAGCTCCTCCGTCGCCATCCCTAAGAGCTAGAGTCGCGCCTAAGCGAATTAAAAGTATGAGAGCGCTTCTTAGAACTATGGACCAACACCCAGTAAGGGAGTAAAAGTAAAAAGTTCACCTATACCCTCTGCCGAGCCTTCGTCTATTAAACTTTTCACTTTTTTTAACCTTTGTTCTTCCTTCTTAACTCTTCTCCCTCAAAACTAACTTAATTAATTTCATTCTAGCTCATAAGAGCCTCTCACCTTGTATCGGAGATTTTAATTAATTTATAAATGCTAATTAACAAATATATAAGGGATTAACTATCTAAATTTCGGATAATGTGAACTCTGGTAATTTCGTTATTGCTAGAGCTGTTATTATTACCCAGTCAATATTGCATGCCTTAAGCGCGGGCGCGAAGGGATGCTCTATTATCGTCTCAAATAGACAGATTAAATCGTCATATTGTACATAGTAATAAAAAAAAAAAAAAAAACACATCAAAAATTTGTTTCAATCGATTAATTCCTATTTTTACACAAAAAGTGGTTTTAATGGCTTGAAGCGTAGATTTTTAAAATTTTTATGGAAGGACAAACACGATAACTTTTGAAAAAATAAATTTTTTTAATCTCTTCATCTGCCTAATGGAAAGTTGCACATTGAAAATTTTGTTTGGATGGCTGTTGGAGAAATTTTCTGTCTTTTGAGCAGCCGTATAGAAAAATTTATTTGTAAATAGAGCTTTATGACAGTCCTTAATTTTTCGTGTTAATTTAATAGAAAATTGAAATTTCTAAAAATATTTTCGATGTATTTAAGAAAATTTCGGAAAAATAGTTGAATTTTTATTTTGATAGAAACTATTTAAAACAAAATTTTCTGATAAAACTACCAGTGAAATGTGATTAAGAATTTTTTAGAAGAAAAAAAAATTCAGAAAAGTCAATTTAGAGCAAAATTCAGTAAAAAAATTTAGTAAATTTACCAAAAAAGTGAAAAACTTCAAAAATTCTTGAAAGTTTATTTTTGACATCAAATAACTTTTGGAGGAGTTGATTTATCAAAAAATTACAAGATAGCTTTTTTGTAGAGCCTTCAATTTTTTTTAAAAGTATGTCCAGGTTGTACTAGTATGATAGTTCATTAATGAGTTACAAAATTCCAAAGTTTGAAAAGAAAATTTTTTGTGTTGATTTAATAGAAAATTGAAATTTCCAAAAATGTTTTCAATGTATTTAAGAAAATTTCGGAAAAATAGTTGATCCAGACTACTTGAAGGTTTTTGGAATTTTCAAGCTCAAAACGCTAGAAAATTTAGCAATTAGTTGATTTTTAAGATAAAAAATCTTCAAATTGTTTCAATGAGCGTATTATAATTTATAAACTGCGATATCTTTCGAAAGAGTTCTATGATTTTGATCTTCTTGACGGAATTTGACGCAGTTTCTCACGCTTAAAAAGTGTATACATGGTCTTAGGTCAATAAATTCAAAAGTTATCTCATAAAAAATGTGACAAAATGGTTTTTATGGCTTGCGCTGTATATTTTTGCGTATTTATCAAGGGACAAACATAATAACTTTGGAAAAAATCAATTTTTCTACTAAATTTATTTTTTAATCTCTTCATCTGCCTTAAAGGAAGGTGCGTATTCAAATTTGTAGCTTAATTTTGTTTTGTTTAATTGTAATTAATATTTTTCGGCTGGAAGTTGGAAAGATTTAGTGCTTTGAGCAGCCATAGAGAGAAATTTATTTGCAAATCGAGCTTTAAAACAGTTGATACTATACTCAATTGTATTCTTTGCCTGACCAAAGGTAATACGGTCTTTAATTGTTCCTTTTTTATGATTCACATTGGAACAAAAGAGGGCGTTCAATTCGTATGAAAAATACTATCCGCGGGAAAATTTAAACAAGCTTGAAAATCGAATTTTAAATAAAATTTCTTGTAATTTATTTGTAATTACCTTATAAAAAGTATTTTGCAACTTATTTTTATAGTTTACAAAAGATAATTGCCATTTTTCTTTAAGAAAGTGATTTTAATGGCGTAAAGTACAAATTTTCAAATTTTTATGGAGGGAAAAACACGATAACTTTTTAAAAAATAAATTTTCAAACCCAATTTATTTTTTAATCTCTTTATTTATCTAATGGAAAGTTGCGTATTGAATTTTGAAGCTTAAAATTGTTTCGTTTAATTGTAATTAATTTTTTCGGCTGGTAGTTGAAAAAATTCAGTGCTTTGAGCGGTTATATAAAGAAATTTATTTGTAAATGAAGCTTTAAAACAGTTTTTAATTGGTCTATTTTTTTTATTCATCGAAAAAAAACATTGATTTTTGGAATAGCTTTGAAACTTTCCGAAATTTCAATTAGAACAAATATCTTAAACAATGATTCGTTTTAAGAGTTAAAATTCTTTTTTGAATTCTCAAAAATTCGCAATATTAAATAAATTCTTCGAATTTCACGTGACTTTTCAAATTTTGATAGTTTTGAATTCTACAAAGCAGAGAAGAAACAAGTTATCTAGAAAATGTCACGCTTTGTCTAAAAAAAAAAAGAATGTAGCCCTCCCGATCTAGATGGGGGAACTTCCCCCTAGCAGTTACCTAGGAGTGTTGTCTGTTGGCGTCTTGTTCAATTATAGCGATCTAAATTGCCCAAATTAGGCTACAAGGCGTATCTGAAATAGTTTGAACTCAGGTAGGAGCGAGGATTGTATTGTCTGAGGGTAACAGGCTCCATCTAATTGCAATATCGAACTACCCTTATAGTAAGCGTTTCCTATCTCAAAGCGAATGATTTAGCAATTATTGTTATTATTATTATTATATTCTCCTTGTTGTAAGTTATTATTCTGGAATATTGCGAGCTCCCCCTTCTATCGCTATCTCCCCTATTGTGAACGGTAAAATGACAAGAGTTTTTAAAATTTGTTAGCAATTTATATAATTCGTAAAAAAATTTTTCTCGCATGGAAAATTTTCAGACGGAAAGGATTCATATTCGCTTTCAATTCAAACGTTCATCCGGCTTCCAATTATTTCGCTTGAAAATTTTGCACTTTCATTCTCGCTATTTCCAGGCAGTCCGACGTCTCTTATTTCGCGTATCCTTGTCAATTATCGCGTCGACATAAAAAAAAAAAAAAAAAAAAAAAAAAAAAAAAAAAAGAAGTAATATTATGTCCATTTGTTGCGAGCATGGATGGGATTTTATTTCGTTTTATTGTACACGCTTCTATAACTATAACTATAACTGGTCCACTCTCGGTCTGGACAAGAGAAAATCCCGGGAAGTGAGACGGAAAGATGGAAAATATAAAACATCATCATATCCAATGGAAATGGTCACTGCGAGATTGCTGAATCGAACGGGGAACTTGTCTATAACGCTCAAATAGAACCACGGTCTTGGACCCCTTCCACTTCGAACACAGACTCCGCATTTCTCGTAACGAACTTTCATCCCACCATTGAATTCACCCTCCGGCGGCGCTTTATTAACCCCGAACGCCGAGAAATTCCCGGCTGGCTATGAAATTCAGAGAAACAACTCTTGTTTTTTAATCATTTTTTTTTTGTTAGCAAGCCGTGCCTGCAAAGAGGATCCAAATTCACTTGTGTGGATTTTTACATTTGATGAAAAAAATAAAATCGGGTGAAATTCTCAATTTTGGCTATATTGCATACTTCAAGTGGGCGCCATTTTTAAACTAATCTTTCGACTTTGATCATCTTCGAACTCATCTAAGGTAACGGTCCAAGGAATAAGTATACTAAGTTATATCAAAATAATTACAGAATTGTGGGTAGAATCACCCTCAAAAATCGCGTTGTTTCATAGCACCTAAAATGATTAAAAATGACCATCAACCTTATGAATATCGCTAAAAATGATTATAAAATAAGTTTCGTAGGTAAAATCAAACCTATTTTTATCAGCTTTAAGGTAGTTTTCTGGGAAATAAGCTATTTTTTATCAATCAAAAGTTATCTGCGTCAAAATTCATAAAATTACCGATTTTGACAATTTTTAAAACTGTAAGAAGACGCCATTTGTAAATTAAGCCAGTGATTCTGTTCATATTCGAACTCGTACAAGGTGCTTGTCTTAGGAACTAGTATACAAAGTTTCGTCAAGATCTAGCAAGAATTGTGGGTGGTATCACATCTACAAGTGCCGTTGTGTTT
>JZSA01000489.1:0-18475 GCA_000956155.1 Cotesia vestalis | reverse complement strand
AGCTACCTGATCTCAATCAAAAGTTATTTGCATCAAAATTCATGAAATTACCGATTTCAACTATTTTCAAAACTTTAAGTGGGCGCCATTTTTAAACTAACCCACTAATTTTACTAATCTTCGCACTCATCATAGGTAATCATCTGAAGAATAACTTTTATCAAGTTCCTTCAAGAATTGTGGGCGCTATCTTGACCCAGCAACCGCTTTATAGAACAAACATCCATAAATTCTTGAACCAATGCTATTTCTAATCCTTACTCGATAATTGAAGGAATATCACAAAATTGTAAGTTAATTTTATCATAAGGACCAATGCAAGAACTGCTGTTGATGAACTACCAGCGAAACCGATACCTTACTCCATTAATGCTGACAAAAAAGCTCATATATACATTTGAGAGCCAATGGAATATATTCAGCGAAGTAGGAGATCGATAAATCGCGAACGTGAAAGGGCCACGCTTGAATGCACTTTTCAGAGGGCATAGCGGACAATGGGAACGAGGCTCGAACGGCCTAGTACCATAGCTTGGAGTGTCCCATACTCCTGCAGCGGAGCGGACGGCGGGTGTATTTTATGCGAACGAATGGGATCGAACCGGCGATGCCATCTCTCATGCGACATACACACATTCAATGTTCCGTGTCCGTTTTATGTCCAGTTACTATATTTGCGAACACCAGCGACGCAGAAACGGTGGTGATGATGGTAGTGATGGTGATGGTGCTGCTGGTGCTGGTGCTGGTAGTAGTTGTTCGAAGAGCATGAGCAGTAAGCCGTTTATAGAATGGCACCGGTGGATGTTGTTATTGCTGGTGTGTAGCGCATTCAGATTCAGATCTCTAATTAGCTGTATATCAAATGAACGCGTTGAATCGAGTGGTAGGTGCGAGACGATGCTGTGTGTGAGCATCCAATCGTTTACGTTAGATTGCTTCTCTCTCGTTTAAACCTACTCGATGATGCACTTTCGAAATGCCATTTGTGTGCTTTCTATTCTCATCCTACCGATTCCTGCACCCAATATATTTTATGTATATATCGAAGACATATATCACCATTTATAGCGTTCAGCTTCAATGAATTCGCCACTCATAACCAGATATTTTTACTCTGTGATTAACGAGCCTGTTTTTGGATTACCAACCAATGGATAATAAGCCTGGGATTTATTAATCCAGTTTTTTTTTCTTTTTTTGATAAAGTTTTCTTTGATTGGTTTATACTATTTTAATTAGTTTTATTTTTAACGCATAAAGGTGCAAGAAGAGAACGAAAACAGAAGGAGGAGCACAACAATAGACAGCTACAGAAAGAAGAAGAACAACAGAAGCAAAAACATCAACAACAACATTTAGATAAACAGTATAACAATCGTGGAAAGGAAAAGCAATGGAAATTTTTTAGAGAAAATAATATTTTTCTGAGGGTAATCTACATAATTAAAAGAGTAAGGAAAATTTTGACTCCAGGATAGTAATACGATAAAATTGATTTTTTAACTAAGCTAAAAAAATGGAAAATTTTCCAAAATCGGAAAATTATTGTTTTTACTCCGTTTTGCAAAAATTGAATTTTCATCAGATTTTTTAGGAATAACTTTTAAACGGCTTTACCGATCAATTCCCAAAACTAATCAGCTTCCAACATTAAAATATCACGTTGATCGCTGCCAAGCTGGTCGAAATCAGTTGATTTGTTCGAGAGATATTGTGAATGAAAGAAAACCGAAGAAAGTGTTTTTTTGGAATTATTACAAAATTCTTAATTCAATTGATTTAAACTTGAAGATTTTTCATGAGGCTGAAAAAACTGCGTCGATTTCCGCCAACTGCGTGGAAATCAGTTGATTCATTCAAAAGTTATTGCGGTTTGAAAATTCAAAAAATAGTGTTCAATGAAATTTCTATCAGACTTTTGAGGTCGAAGAGCTTGAAATGACACCAAAATTATATTTTTAAGCTGGAAAAGCTCAAGTACAATTTTGAGCGCTTGAGTATGAAATTAGTAGGAAGTTGCAGGAATGGCCTGTAGGGTCAACTGTTTTCCAAATTTTTTTTCAGTGAAATTTAGTATCGTTGCACAGATATTGATGATATTGAAGTTAGCTATCACTTGAAAATTTTTGAATCTTTTTTAACAAATAAATTTGCTCCAAAAAATTGCATTTGTAGTTTTTTGAAATTTCTAGATCTCAATTTTTTTTATAAATTTTTTTTCCATAATTTATTTGTTACAAACTTTCTTAAAATTATCAACTATCTGCTAAGTTAATTTTGACAAAATATTGAATTTAATTTGTGCTTTATCAAGGTTTCATTTCATTTCTCACGGATAGTCAATTTATTATAAGTACTTAGGCTGCATTGGAAAATGCTCTATCTCTAGATATATAATGAAGAAATGACCTTGTATCTTGTAAACTATTGACATTCTTAGAGATATAAGCTCATCCTGATGTTACACTCATCGAGACCTTTCATTTGAGTACCCACATCAATTTTTCATATATTTATATATTTTACAAATATGTATATATGAAAAATATATCAAAATGCATGTGGGTACTCAAATGAAATCTCTTGATGAGTGTAACATCAGAATGAGCTTATAACTTGAAAAAAATTAATAGTTGAGAGAATACAGTGCAATTTAACAAAAGTCATTATTTAATAAAGCAAAATTTTATTTATTTATAGTTTACAAGTCACGGCAATCGAATAGTAACTGCAAGGTTACTAGTAAGTCTTTAAATATATAAAAGTTGAATAAGTATAAAAAAATTAGTTTAGTTTTATAATTTTATCAAATTGATCATGAATTGTACATAATTACAGAATTTTCCGGTATTCGGATGAAAAGCATTTGGAAAATGACCGAATGGTGAAAAGAGGTTGAGGTTGAGGTCTAGGGAGCCGTAAGTAGTTGAGAAAAGAAAAAGTTGGTGTGATTAATTTATTTTTCTGATGGTAACTTGGCGAGAGTGGTGTAAAGTTTTAATTTAACGCTCACGCGGGGAAACTTTTCAAATTAGCGCCAAGCCAGTTAGCTCCGTTCTGATTCCAAGGATTTCCCCCTACTTTTTAATATCAAATAATTAATTGTAATAATTACGGGAATAACAATCAATCTCGAGTGTCAAGCATCCCATATTTGCTAATGTAGACAAACATGGGGCGCGTCCGAGGGATTATTCGATCCGCCGAAAAATGTATACACTCGGGATTATTTTCGACAGCTGAGTACACTAGAAAATACATTTTCCGCGTGTAAACGAGCTTCAACAAGCTCCATCCTATAGATTATTGGTAACGCAATGAATTCTCCGCTAGCGCAAACAACTGTTGTTGTATTATCATTATTTTTGGTGTTATTCGGCTCCAATCCATGCCCTCAATTCTTTTCATCCTTTGCCGAGCTGAATTTTACGTAAATTGGTCGATGGTTAGTTAGTTATTCGCCATATGTAAAATCGGTTCAGCGCAAACGAACCAGCAAGACATTATCCACATCAATATAAACCGTAAATAAGGTTCGACATTGGCTGATTTATACCGAGACTGGTTCTCATTATTGTGGCGGAATTAACCTTACTCATTATCTGAGTTTTTGTGAATTAGACGCTTGAATTATTAAAGTAGTTTTTTCATGGATACACTGATAGAAAAACAATCTTGATTCAAGAAACTTTTTTTCTTCAAAATTTGAACTCTTGAAACTAGATATAGATATATTTCTTTCAAGAATTTTTGTCTCTTGGTTCAAGATAGGCGATAACATTGATTCAAGATGTTACCGACTTGTGTTAAGAATGGCTTTTTTTTGAGTCATTAATTTACTTATTTCCAAGAAATAATTTTTTTTCGGTATAACAATTAAAGACTATTTAGTTTTTGAAATATACTTTGATGAATTATTTTAAGTTTTTTAAACGATAATGTTATTTTGGTTGAAAAACTAAATGTATCGATTGAAGATAATATAGCTCTTAAGCCAAGAAAATCTAAATCAAGACAAGAAATTCTTAAAGCAAAATAATCATTTGTCTTCCAAAATAAATTCTTAGACCAAGAAAATATCTCTTGAGTCAACATAAATTTTCTATCAGTGTATTCATAATTCAAATGTGTCTAAATTCAACAAAAACAATGAAAAAATATTTTTTCTTTCAGAATAAGAATTTTAATAAGCAAGTAACCCTACAAATACGTATTATAAAGGAATAATTAAGGTATTCGCGGGTCATAAGGCCTAAGTGATAAAAATTTTATATTTAATAATTTCAAATCAATGTTCTAATTTTTTGATAAAAATCATGATTTTTTCAGAGATTTTTTCAAAAATTTAATCAAGCGGAAAAAAAAACGGTTGGCTGGATTAAATTGAAACTTCGTAGGGTTTTTGTGGGTATATTGAACAGTAAAACGCACACTTAACATTAGTGATTTCCGTAATATTTTTGATTGGGCGCTAGATTTTCCAAAAAACCACGAAAAGCCCATTTTTGGTTGCTTTTTCAAATTCATTTAATGATTGAAAAAAAATTTTTTTTTCAAAAATCAATAGCCAATCCTTGTAGAGAATTTATTCAAGTTTTTAAAACCAATCTCAAAATTTCTGTGTGATCATTGCTTGCTGAGATATTGGTAATCAAAGACAAAATTATCTTTTTCCATTCAAACACCGATATCTGAGTGAGAAATGCTCGTACTGAGATTTTTGAAAAAACCAAATTAAAGCTGAATAACTAAGCTATCCAGTCCATATGAATGTTAAGTTAAAAAAATTTTTTTTTCGTCCGTAGATTAAAAAAAAACCAAAAAAATTTCAAAAATTTTTTTTTTGTGGTTTTCTTAAGATTACTCGAAAATAGTTTTGAAAAAAAAAATTTCAAACTTAGATCTAAAAACTAGACATTTAAAGCTACAATTTGCTTTTTTTGTTTTTTTTTTTTTGCAGTACGACCATTTTTGTATAAGTTAAAGCCTGTTGAAAATCCCCCAAAAATTTGGATTTTTTTCTTGCTCCCTTAATTTTTGTGAGAAGTGTAGTTGCTCAAAGCACAGAAAATTTCTTCAATTGCGAGCTGAAAAAATACTAAGCAACAATTTTCAATTTGTAATTTTAAACTACCTGTAAGGCAGATGAAGAGATTAAAAAATAAATTGGGTTGGAAAATTTATTTTTCCAAAAGTTATCGTGTTTGTTTCTCAATTAAAATTCAAAAATCTACACTATAAGCCATTAAAACCATTCTTTTTAAAAATTGAACAAAAAATACTTCAGTGAGACACAACTCGTTCTAAATCGAGCTCAATAATGTAATTTTCCAATTTCTAATACCAGAACTATGAAATATTAGTGATTAATGACGTGGCAAAGGGCCGACTGGTGGGATGCTCAAGGATAACGAGAGGTTTTTCATCCGGAAAAAAGCTCAGGAGCCAGGTGTGACTATGGTTAAAGTTGGATCGTTGGATTGGTTTTCAGAATGCTCCTAAGATTATCCCTCCTCAGGAACATTCAGCGTCCCGTCCTTCACCCTTACTCTCCTCCCTTTTCCCCGTCCTTCCCTTGTGCTAACTCTATCCCTAGCTCCTATCTAGCACCGACGGTGGTTCTCCGGCCTCATTTCATCCCGTCTGCGCTCCCACCCTATCTCAGTACTATGTACTATATACATCGACTATATATATTGACTCCCGCTCCATCTATTTCTTTTTATCATCCTCACCAAAGGTCACGTGCGCGTTTTACTCTTGCTTCCGCGCGCGTAAAAGACCTCTGAGACTTATATTGAATCACGATAAATCTCTCCAAGCCATTCCAATATAAATTCCACCCAGAAATCAATTTTTATAAACCCTGATAGAAAAAAATACGTGCTTTACTAATATTTTCTTTGCTCCAGTCATATTCGCTACTGCTCCAAACTAACTAGTTGAATTTTATGGTATAAGGATTTAAGGAATTTCATCATCTCGCTTTTACGGTTCATCAACATATTTTCCATCAACATCAGTCAGGTATTTTTGCTTGACATTAGTAGATGATTTTTGTGCTTTTATTACGGCAAATTGTTGAGTTGCAACTTTTAGAATCCGTTTGTAGTCATGAGACTCGTCACTTTGATTATACATTGGGATATAATGAGTAGAAAGCTCTTGCGAATCATTGAAATACCAATAGGTCATTAATTATTCGTTCGAACTTGGAAAGAAAGGGCACATGTGGGTCCCTATGAGAAATTTCTTTCACTCGAGTTGAGCCAATTCATTTTTAAAGGGAAAATTTTATTAATTTTTAGGAAGACTTTGATGAACTTCTGGTAAATATTTCCAATAACTAGACAAAGATCACCTGTGAGAAGGTGTGACATTTCTGGAAATTTTAACAAGGAGCTTCTCTTGCTTTAGTTGAGCCAATTAGTTTTTGAAGGGAGAATTTTATCAAATATTGTGGATACTTTGATGAATTTTTTGTAGAAATTTACAATAACTAACCGATGATAGGCCGGGAGGTGAAAAATTTCGGAAGATTTTAATAAGGATCTCCGGCCGCTCTAGTTGAGTAAAATAGATTATAGGATATAACCTTTGACGAATTAAATTTAAAAAGAGATTAAAAATAAAAATTTGAAGATTATTAGCATGCAAGGCATCGATCGTTGAAATGGAAGAAATTATAATAAAAATAATTAAATACAAAAGTGTGTTTGACTCATACGAATTGGCTGATAGTAACTCGTCTGTTATTTGGCAACGTTGTGGTTTTACTGGTTATATTTATACACTAGACAGTCTAACCGAGTTTAACCTTAATCTATAATGATTAGTCAAATAATAAAACATAAAAATGTTTGAATTTTTACATACGCTGAAAAATAAAATCCATCACGAAAAAAGCTTTAATCTGACGTACAAAAAAATGACTAACAATAATTTCACTGATTATACAATTATTATATATTACTATAATGATAATGATTATTATATTGAATATTAAGCTTGTAGACTTTTAAATGAATATTGTTATAATTGTAACGAAATTTAAATTAATAATGTATACAAAAAATTTTCCACTGTTAAAAAAAAAATTCCATTTAATTAATTTATTTACCGTAAGATAATTTGATACGAGTTGTTTTTTAATAACGTGTAATTATATCTCGTTATAATTAATAAATAATAATTTTCCCGATAATTTATATTAATCAACCGTCAGTATACAATGAAAAATCTAAAAGCGTTGGAGTTGGTATTGAGTGGATCGAATGATTTGAAGCACTTGCTTATGCACCGTCGCAAAAAATTTAGCCTTCATTTTCACGTACGCGAATCTAAAATTCAATATCATTTTAAAAGTAAATATCTTTGTACCGTCCGAGTAAATAATATATTTTTCTCAAAGAAATGTAACCTGGATCCTTAAAAAAGCTAATCTTTTTTTCCAACTTTATCTGGCCGAGGGTATGACAATTCAAGGAAAAACCCCCAGGTCTTACAAAATTCTAAAAAAAGCTTACATTTATAGACCCTACCACAGCATGATCAAAATAATAAGACCAAAAAAAGACAAACCTTGTGCAGCTGAGTCTGTCCAGCAGGTTCACTAGCCAGTAGTTGCTTGAGGGCGGTGTGTCCATGGCCATTCTGGGTGGTAGGAGCTCCTGGTGTGCTCGGCGTGCTGGGGTTGCTGCCTGGGGTGTTGGGAGTGTGGGGCCCTGTTGTTGGACTGCTCGGACTGACGCTTTCATTAACCTTGCTGCCAGCATGATGATTCTCGGTGTGCCGACGAAGGCTCCGCGCATCGCAATAGGACTTTCCGCACCCTTCAGCTTTGCACTCAAACGGCTTTTTGTTTCTGTGTGTCAGCATGTGCCCGTTTCTGCAATCACACAGCACAAATTGTTCTTATCTTAGTGTGTGTGATAAAACATTTCTAATTATGATAATAACGGACACTTATAGCAAAGCTGGAGTCCAATGTGGAGCATAAAGCTCTTCTGGGGTAATTATGATTGTGATTCAAATTCAAAAGAACGGCAATCAGTATCGAGAATCTATTCAAGAGAGGTAAACTGTTCCGGTATCTCCAGAGACATCTAAAAGCCTCGGGCGCACCAGTCTCATCTCAGATGGAACCAATACTACCCATCCCAATGCTGACGGTGGGATGGATCCGTTATCTCAGCGAATGTGCTTTTAACTCGCTCTTAGGGGAGCCCAAGAGGACTCTGGACCCGATTCAAGGGGTTAATAATAAATGTAACATCATGGGCGCCAAAGTATTTTTCCGGCGGGTTCATGCGTGTAAATTGGGTCAGAGAGCAACAAGTAGGCAGGGCTTCTGCTCCTCTCAGTTGGCATTATAAGAACCAAGTTACCTCGGTTATTGCATTAATTTCCCAGCAGAATTGCTAAGACGAGACCCTCTTCGTAATTTCGTTCGAGGATTAACTTGAGATACCAATGACAGTCCCCGTAATTATAGTGCTCTGATAATTTCCTTAACCGCTTCCGGATCTTTGGAGACATCTTTAGATGTTAAGAAAGATTGATAAGGGCCAAAAAAAAAGTAGCTTTCTTCCCAGAGTAAAAAATTAGAACGAATATTGTTACAGTCAAAGTAAATATTCTCAATCCGAGGAAACTGGTATAGTCTTCACTAATAATGCTGCACGGAAAGAAAATTTTTTTTTAAATTACTCTTCAATTCACTGTAATCGTGAGACAGTGCGGCCTTTTTATTTATTACAATTTTTGTCATAAAAATTACAAAAAAGTAATTTTTTTTTTTTATGGTAGACTTCATAAAATTACCAAAAATCTAATAAAATTTAAAAATAATTAATTCCGTGAATTCCGTGAATTCTACGGTAATTTTTAAAGAAAATTTCTTCCATTGTGGTAATCTTTCGATTTTTTTTTCAATAACCAACTTTTTCACAAAAGTAAGCATTTTTTTTTCTCATTTATAAATTTTACAAAAATTGAGTAGGGTAAGGTTCCAAATATTAACCGTTTTTTTTTTTTTAAATCGCTAAAACTTTTTTAAAAATTGACCGATTCAAACCACACCAAATAGAAAATTTTTCTTTTTTAATGTAGTTTTTAGAAAAAAAAATTAATGGAATTTTAATTTGAATAGTAAAAGGTCGCTCGAAAAAATTTAAATTAATGCACTAATAAATTAAAAAAAAATTATAAGCAACCTTTCAAAATTTTAATTTTCAGAAACTTATTTTTTTTTGTTTTTGTTTATAAAATTATACCGTAACGAGAAAAAAAGTACAAAAATCGATTTTTGATGATTTTTGAAATTTAAAAAAATTTGGAGTGACCTCTTAAAATTTTTTTTTTAGCTATCAAAAACTAACAATTTTTCACTGGAAACAAAAAAAAAAATAGTCGGTTCTTTTGGGCCACCCTAATATGGATGCACAAATTTTTATTCGAAGTATAATCAAAAATTGATAATTACCAACTGAATTTTTTTGAATCAAATTTTTATGCTGCCTGATCAATCTTTGAATTCTTTTCTCTAGTCAATTTTTTTTGGCAACTTTTTTTTTACAAAATTTGTCCATCAAGCAATTTGCAATTGTTTCTGTACTATCACTATTATTTATAAAATTTATTGCAAGCCTACCTAAGCTGTATTATACAATAAAAAAAAAAAATTCTTCTTTACAGTATAAAGTAACTATTCTCTTGAGAAATTAAAATTCTTAAATGTTGGAGATCGTTTAAAGATAACAAGCAATTTTATGCCATGCCTCTAGATGCCTAAAGCCAATATCTAGCCTAATTTTCCAATTAGACAACACCAAAAATTTGATATGGACCTATCAAATCATAGAAATTATTTCACAGGTAAATTATGTCACCAACGCTATCGACAGAAGGTATGAGATCCCTTGATCCCCCGGAAACTACATCCGAGGATAGCTCAGGGTAAATTCAAAGGTTGAGCTGGAAAAAAAGAGAGTTTTATAGCTGATAGGACTCCCTCCGGCTAATCCGAGGCATTCCTACCATGGAAATGGGTTTAATTTGTAGAAGCTAAATTGCTCGACTTTCTAGCGCGGACGGATGATACAGAAGAGCATTAACCTCTTACAATTCCTTAGGAAGGCTTCAAAGGACAGAGTTTATTTTTCTCGGAGCTAATTAGCAAAGAGCTTATTGATTTCTGAAGAAGAAACAATAGGTAGGTCATAAATCGGTACGCGGTATTGATCGATCGGCTCCTGATAAACTTTGTCCAGTAAGTGTATCGACATTGTTCCTGGATGCAGCATCAGCTGATGTGTTGTTAGAATGTCTTGCGAGATAGCTTTATACTCTTGAGTTGAGCAAAGGAAGTAAATAAAAAAAGAGGATTGAAATAAGAGAAATGCTGTCCAAGCAGGATAAACTGGAATTGTGAAAGCGTAGTGCACCCGGTGGACACAACCGGGTGGAAGGAGGATTTAGAGATTCGTCTTTGAAGAAAAATACTACATAGAGCTAACTCCAGCCACCGTCTATCGATTTTCCTTTATTTCCTTTTCCTATTCGCTCAGATTATAATGAGTATAATCCAGATTATAATGAGTATAATCCATATGATAATGAGTATAATCCAGATTATTATGAGTATAATCCAGATTGTAATGAGTATAATCCATATATCACGCAGTATAATCCAGATATCACGCAGTATAATCTGGATAACAATGAGTATAATCCAAATTATAATGAGTATAATCCAAATATCACCCAGTATAATCCAGATTACAATGAGTATAATCCAGATTATACTAGCTACTATCTGAAAATTTTTTTCATCACAAATATCACTGAGTATAATCTGGGATAAAATCCAGTATCATCTTGTTCTTTCGGTGCAGACTTACGGATAGTATCATAAATATTAAAAAATCATCAAACCAAAATTTTCTTATTTATAATCCATAAATTCCGGCAGTCGCATAGTAACTGCAGGTTGCTAGATAACGAAAAAAGAATTCTAAAATGCGATGGGAAATTTTAGGGTCTGGAAAATGAAAGAGGAGCTAGTCTTTTGAGGATGGTACCTATACAAATTCTGTTGGAGCAGCATGCAGTAATTATAGAGAGAAGTTAAAGATAAACTCACAAGTGGTCTTGGCGCTTGAATGCTTTCCCGCACATTGTACAGACGTATTTCCGCTCGTCGCTGTGCGTCAGCTTGTGCTTCGTCAAAGCCGAAGCGTTGTTGAACACTTTGCCGCATACCTGTAACAGAAAGAGACACCAGCATGTTACCATTTAATATCCTGTGTAGATCTAACACAAATTATCTTATTCTCCAACAACAACAACAATACACATCAGTGTGCTCTTTGAGTTACACCTCCTCTTTGAAAACTGCCAGTGCAAACGGACCCGAATTGAAATTAATTTCCAATACACCTGTGTCGTCTAGAAATGGGAAAATCCACGAACGCAGCTCCATTATCGGAAAAGTCTCTCCAGTTTTGTCCAGGGTATTTCCATTTGGAATGTCGGTACTCGAAATCGAAATCGAAATCGATTTTGTCGTTGAGTGTCACGTTAGCACCTTTTGGATTCTGGGTTTTAAGAACTCCAATTTTCTCAATCACAATCTTGGAAGGAAGAAAACTTGTAAGAAGATAAAAAAAAAAAGTTCATCATTTGATTTAGTTTTTTATAACCGCTTCTATTCCGGTGAGGATTAAGCAACTGGAGTTTAGTATCTGTAATGGTATAACCAGAAAAGGGAAACTGGTAAAGATGAACCGGAGTAGATGACAGAGGAAGAGAGTTAGAGGTTCCAGTCAAAGTATAAGCCGAGAAACTTGATGCAACCAACAGAAGCTCTTTGGAAGTAGATGTGGATGTTACAGCGCACGCGGGAGTAAAGCTATCTCAGTTTCGGGTCGTCTCTCTTCTAAGCAGAAAATCTAATTTGCGTAGCTTAACTCGTAAGGAGCTCCAGATGCACAAACGTCGACGCACTGGGGTTTCAATTTACGAGAGACAAGATGAGGTGGTGAAGGGAACCCCAGCAACTTACACCCCCTCACCTCATCTTACTCCCTGCTGAATCTGTCATGGTTTTGCTAGTAAAAGCTGGATCGTCGAGTCCTTTTGCGATCCTACTCGATGTATTCATCCTCTTGGCAACTGCTGGTGGGTTGATCCACAGTTGAGAGCTAAATAAACATCATTACTCGAGCCCGAGCACTTCTCATCACTCTCAGAACTTGAGACTCTGCTCGGAGCCTTGGAATAAGACTTAAGCCTTTCCAATGTACACTAACATTCAATGAATTTCTGATTTTATCTGATCGATCATTCGTTAACAGAAATAACAGCCATGGATTTATCATTTCGGGTGATTCTTAAATCTTTTTGTTACGGAGTTATGGTCCGTAGCTTTGGTTGATTGATTCGCTCTTTGATAGCGTCTTGCGTCGAAGATATCGAATAATTAAACAAGAGAAACGGTGGTGTACGTCAAAGCGCTGTTCGATCAATTAATTAACTTAACGAGCTGCTCGTCGCCATGCTCCAAGCGACATTGAAACACTAACAGAGATTAGATGAGCAGATAGATGCGTCGGCATATCTAGTTTAGCTCCGCTCGAGTCGAACCCATCATATTGACAAAGGAGGTTGATTTGAATCAAAGCTGCTTGCGATAGTAATCGATTTACAATGTAATCATGTGTTCGCTCGCTTAGAGAAAGGGAATATTCAATTCTATTGGGCTACAAGGCAAGACTAAGAACAAGGAACACCATGGCCTTATTACAGTTTCATCTTTTTCCACCACAATTATGATTATCATCATCATCGTCATCTGCTCTATCAATAACAGCCATAATGAGGTATTGACAAAGTTGTTTGTTAGCGTGTCCCAAGAGTTTAATCCACTTGTACTTTGATACATCGCCGTAGCTTGTCAACAAGTCGTCCAGGACGTCATTTAATTACGTGACGAGGCTAAGGATGCTTCCTTACAAGTCCGAGGGTTTCTCAGATCCACGTTAGAGAAGCTTCTAAGATCTTGAGTGAGGTTCAGTGTCTATAGGTATATCTAACCTCACAACTGGCAAGACTGAGACCAAGATGTAACACACCCGAGACCAGTTAGTGGGTTCTAAACATCGTTGAGGCAACATAGTTCCCTTACCGACGACATTAGGGATGTCGTGTTCGCTCAACGCTCAAGGGGTCTTGCCCTGAATATTAAACGACACACGTGTCTGGTTCCCAAGGTCCATCCTCAGTTAAAACCAGCGAACATTGTTTGCCACAAGGAATAACGCAGACTCCTTAAACAGTATCATCATTTTCATTCCAGCATCATCTTTGATTGTTGCTGTTACTCCACTAGAGAGAGAGAAAGCGGAAGCCAAATCAGTGGACAAATATGAAAAGCTGTTCCTATTTCTGACGCCATTCGCGCAGTATGGGTAATTCTATTTTATCAGTATCGTTAATTGCACTGGTGCCCAGTATACAGTCGATAAAAGTCGCACTCGTCTCCGTTGGAAATGTATGCTCGCTTTGTGTGTGTACGTAAGAGAGGGGAGCTTGCACTGTAATGTACTTGACGCATCTACGTCTGCGTGCACGGCAAACTGGGTCATTCTCGTTAGCGTTCATATCCACTATCCTGATGCTGCTCCAGGCTTTAGACTCCATAAGCATTAGGATGTGCTAAATTCTACTTTTGCTGATTCTCGGAACGAGAATTTATTATTTTTATCACCGGAATGTTAAGGGGAAGAAGAAGAGGAGGGAGGGGGGTCTTTGATTTTTTTTTTTGACTTTTTACTTTGGGTGGGAATATTAATGAAAGAAACTTACCTGACACTGCTGAGGTCCCTGGCGGTTTGGAGACGAAGGTTTAGGTCTTGGTTTCTTGACTCCAAGTTTTCCGGGGTCACCCGTGCCTGGTCTCGACTCTTCGCTGCTCCCTGAAATCATTTTTAAAGAAAAGTTTTGTTAGAAGAGAAGAACATTTTTTGATCAATATTTTATTTTATAGACGATCTGATTTTGAGAATGAGAATTTTAATAAGATCTCCAGGTTTTGAAATTCTAGGAAGTTAGTCTGATTGTTCCTGGTTAGGCGTTCGGCCGTGGCTGTGTATGTAAATAAAATGTAAGGTACCCGCGGGTAATAAGGCTTAAGTGATAGAAATGCTATTTAAAATAACCGCTTATTCTAAAAACTTCTCTAGTACACGGCGAAAAAAACGTAGGGATTTTTCCTATTTTTAAATAGGAAAAGTTTCTATGTTGACATAGAAATTTTTCCAATGTTAACATGGGAATTTTTTCTTTATTAACATGATAGAAATATCCCAGTGACATAAAAAAAATTCATTTATCACAAAAATTTATGTAACTTAATTTAATAATTACAAATTTACATAACAATTTTCTGATTCAAGCAATTTCAGATAGTTTAAAAGTAAAACAGTGATATACAGTCGGTTTGTGAAAAAAAAATTCAAGGAAATTTTTTTCAAATTTTTCTTTACATTTCAAAAAATTAACAATCCAGCAGATTATAGGCGGTGTTGCTTAAATTGCCATAACTTTTTCAAAAATTGACTTATTGGGACGTTTTTTTTTTTCAAAATTTTTATTATTAAATGTTCTTTTTAAGAAAAAATAGAAAAAAATTATTCAAACCTATTTTCATCGTTATTTTTTAGATTTAAAAAAAAAACTCCAAATTTCTGAATGATAAACATTTTTAATTTTTTTTTTTCTTTCATATGAAACTTTGACATTTTCTACAAATATCCTGAAAATTCCAGAATGGTGTTTGTTCGATTTCTATTTTTTTTCAATTGAAAAAAAAAATTTTTTTCATGTCATAAATGAATTTTTCCTATGTCACATGGATATTTCTATCATGTTAATAAAGAAAAAATTCCTATGTTCACATTGAAAAAATAGGGAAAATCCCGAATTTTTTTTCGCCGTATAAAAGCGTCTAGCATAAAAATGTCGTTACAAGTTTATAGAGTCCCGATACAACGTTTCTTGTCTTCTATGTTTCATCATCATTTTTATAATTTTATATTTAATAATTTAAAATCATTGTTCTAATTTTTATCAACATCTTAAAAAGTATTATTGCTTAATTTAAGTGACGGTTGATCTCTAATACCAATTTTATCAAGTATAGTATAACTATTTCCAGTATGTATAACCCTTGGGCCTTATTACCCTACCGTAGTAAAATAAGGCCTATGCACAAGGTTTTTGAAAAAATTTAATTTTGTGTTTATTTATGGTGAAAATTACCATTACTCCATTATATTTTATGGCTAATGTATTAATTTAAAAATTAATGATACATTGCAATAATTAAATGCAATATTTTCGATTTTTTTAAAAATCTCCCTTAACTAGGCCTTATTACCCGCCGGTACCTTATAGTATAACTATTTTTCTGCAGGTATCGTCAACACTGACGTATCATCAAAAACTAACAGTAGCAGTTTTCATTCCTTACATAAAGTTTCCTTTGAAAAGTAGTAAAATAATCCCAGTGTCAGCCATAGAAAGTTGAATCCGGTAACAAAATGCCCGACTTGTGATAAGTCGAAAAATAAATTCAACGGGATAAATTTATTATATTTTTTGCTTTTTCTATTCTGTACATAGTTGGGAGCTTATATCGTTCGTCTTTGTCAGGGTAAATCGCAGTCAGTCGCGTAACACCTGGGACTCATTCAGTCATATGTTTTTTTTTTTTTTTTTTTTTTTTTTTTTTTTTTTTTTTTTTTTTTTTTTTTTTTTATTTATTTATTTCATTACTGATTTTTATTTTTTCGGTGATGCAAAACCGTATCCATTTATTTTATCATCATATACCCGTTTAATTTTAGAGTATAAAAATATTTTTCGAGGGATGTTAACTAAAAAAAAATAAAAATGAATCTTTTAATTTTAATTCAACTGAAAAAGCCCGATATTTTTTCAACAGATGTTTACGAGCGTATTTTTTTTTGTTTAAATAATAAATGGATTGAAGTGGAGAATTTATTAAAAATCTGGAGTTATTTTTCCATCGTAAAATAAAAAGCATCAGGGTTATAAAAAATATCCATCGAATTTTCCCGGCATCCTATTGAGCAACCATTCAACCGACATGGAATCAAAATCAAAGGAATGATTGGAATACCTGAAAATAATTCCATGAAATATTCGAATGCTTTATAATTTTAATTTAATAAAGTTTCCGAACGGTAAATTAAACAATATTTAATTACATCAATATAATTCATGGATTTTTCAATAATTTAATAAAGCTATATTAAATTCCTGCTAGCAGGGATCCTTTGAAGTTTTATTATTTTTCAATAGAATATTAATTTACCCAACGATGACCAGCCAATCAGAAACTAAGCTTTATTCTGTGAAAATACTCATTTTTCGTTTATTAAAATATCTCAAAACGATCGACATGCAAGCGATTCCTAGAACTTTCCGCATTTTTCGAAATCATCTTTCAATTGATTGATTTTTAAGCTAATAAATTTAAAAATTGCATAAAAAAATTCATTATTTAGAAATTTTTAAATTAATTTAAATTTTGAACGCTCGATTTTGAATTTGTTGGAGAAATTTAAGGTAGACTTAAATTCCTCGCGACTTCCATGGCCAAAAGTTTATGTTAGAGTGTACGGTACATATACTTGAGAGTAATTATTGACAAGCCTAAAACTTTTTGCTGTTTATGTACTTATTTTAGCCAATTACGAACGAGAAACTGATCGTTTGAAAAGTCTGGCAACACTGCATGAGCGTTAGAATATTTTATAGTGGTTACACTCTAGTGTTTTGGACCAGCTGTAGACTGACCTCTGTTTTGATACATGCGTTTATTTATTTATTTACATACATTTATTCGGAAATATAATTACAATGTCTGAAAAAAAATAATTGACAGTATTGTTTTGTTTTTTCAGAAAAATCAGTAATTAAATTTTTTGTGTTGATGTATTAACTGATTTTAAATTTTACTATTTTTTATTATTTCATCTGACTATTATTTTTATAACTTATCAAAGATTAATATATATTATTATATTAAAATTGTTAACTTTTTAGAATTTTTAATAAATATAAAAAAATACTTACTTTCATAAAATAATCATTGTTATTTTTTTTTTAAATAAATAAAATTAATAACTATAATATTACACCTAACGTACATTAAACTTTTCAAATTTTTCAGCGCAGAAGCGTCTCATACTTTTTTCTTGGCTCACAAAACTTGCGTTGTTGCCATAGCTTTATTAACGTATCCCTTCCTCGGCTAAAGTCTGGTAAATTTTTCATTACTTATTAATAAATATCTGTGAAACTGTGTGGTAATTATCAATGAAATTATTTTTAAAAAATAGTTTAGTTGTTAGTTAACGTTACTCTAGTTTTTTAAAAAGATCCTAAGAAAAGTTTCTGAGATATAAAATTGTTTGTAGGTAAACTTTTGGATATCCCGTATACCGTAATGTATAAAAGCGTTCAAAACTCAAACTTTGAAATTAAATATCTCTGAAACTAGATGGTCAAAAATTTTTAAATTGCGCCAATCGATGCAGAATTATATGAACATTAATATGCCAAAATTAAAAAAAAATTCCTAAGAAAACTACTCTGGCGAGGATATTATCTCAACTTAAAACAAGAATTATTTAAAAATTAAAAAATGGCTAGAATTTTGGAATTTTCCTTTGATTTAGACTTGTTAAAGGTATTAGACTTAATTTTTCAAGTCCAGAAAATCTTATTCTTAAAATCGGACTTAAATAACTCACTATTTTTTAAAGTTAATTATTTTCCAAGTAGAAAAATAAAATAAATTAAATAAAAATAAGAAATAAAAATATTCATGGAAATTTTGATTTGTTTGCGAAACATTTAATGCTGACAGAATTAATACGTTTTAAAGTTTAAAATCTGAAAAGTTCCGACTGTCAATAGCAGCAGTAAATAACTTCGGTAAAAGAAATAAAATAAAGATTAAAAGAAATGAAACTATAATTTATAGACAAAGTTATTTAAACAGAGCTGTAATTTACTTTCAGAGTATGATTTATTAATTTTTTATTAACTTTCATTTAAATTCACTGCGGGAAATAAATTAATCTCGGACAAATAATTTATTTTTCTCAAGTTCTGTTGCTTTTTACTGGAGAGCATCTCAGCGACTTTTTTATTTTGTCATGATTTGTGAGAAAAATTAATTAAGACTTTAGATTCTGAGATACAAATGTTGTATTTTGATGGCTATGTTAGTTTAAGCGTGAAAAAAGCTCACAGTTGTGTGATAAAGGTTGACTTGTAAAATATCGATTTTCATACCTCATGCTTGAAATTAAAATTTTTTAATCATTATATATATATATATATATATATATATATATATATATATATATATATATTA
>JZSA01000487.1:0-29004 GCA_000956155.1 Cotesia vestalis | reverse complement strand
AAAAGTTCGTAAAAAAAGGAGGGGGTAAAACTTCACGGCCTAGGCTGTGAAAAAAAGACGGTATGGTGGAATCTCTAGAAAAGAGTCCCTTTACGGACGCCACCCAGCGCTCAAAAGTTGAACTTTTTGAGCGAGTATAACAAAAAGAAATTTTATTCACGATTCAATATTAAAGCTTATTTAAATTTTCCCGCGGATAGTATTGGTTTTCATATGAATTGAGCGCCCTCTTTTGCTTCGATGTGAATCATAAAAAAGGACCAATCAAAGGTTGTATTGCCCTTGGTCAGCCAAAGAACATAATTGAGTATAGTATCAGCTGTCTTAAAGCTCTGTTTACAAATAAATTTTTCTATAAGGCTGCTCTAAGAACAGAAAATTTGTCTGCTAGCCGAACAAGAATTAATTATAATTTAACAAAATAATTTTAAGCTGCAATTTTCAATCCTTATCTTCCCTTTAGGTATGTAAAAAGATTAAAAAATAGGTTGAGTTGAAAAAATTATTTTTTCAAAAATTATCTTGTTTGTCCCTTCATAAAAATTTGAAAATCTACACTTTAAGCCATTAAAAGTACTTATTTCTTGCACGAAAGAACGGTATGATAGAGTCTCTCGAAAAGAGTCTCTTTACGGACGCCACACAGTGCTCAAAAGTTGAACTTTTGGAGCGAGTATAACAAAAAATTAATTTTTTCTCCAGATCACCAATACTTCTCTTAAACCACCTAATATCTTCCAATTTCCAGACCTTCTTCTACTCCCCCTTCTCATCTCCAACCAATCACTCACATGCCCATTTCCCAGCACAGCAGGCATATTAAACCAAAAAATGAGGGGAATAATTCACTGAAACTATCTATTTTCAATGACACTCAAAGCGAATATTATATTTCTTCCTTTCGGCAACTTGTCGACAATCCCGGTCTTTTCTCAAGCTCTCTCCTCTCCCCTGTAACTCGTTGGATTTTATAGATGGATTACAGAAGTTTACGCTCTACGAAGCTCGGGAGATAGGATTTTTATGGTCCCCTCATCTCTCCTCCTTTTCCAACCTCGCTCTGCCTTACTCCGATCGATTTTCCGCAGGTCAGCATCAAGACAATCATCTGGCTGATAAAATTCTTGTTTGCTGTTCCGCTGAGCTATTTCTCGCGCTCGCCAAAATTAATCATTCCGTCTCCAGGACTTCGGATCAACTTTGTCTAAGAAATAGTTAAGATCCTGTTGATACAACGGCTAGCAGACGCTAATTCAAATACTCGATGACGTCAAACAGCAATTACTAGATTCTGACTTACATTATTATTGTTATTATTATTATGATCGGTGTAAACGCTTCACACACAAGTATTTTGTCCAAGTGGGGAGATATCAAGGTAAGAGCTAGGACACTCATCCAGAGAGATTGTTAGCATAGGAATAGCATAGTTCTTCTCGAGTGGAGTAGACCATCGTTGGGTCAGCCGCTCGTGCAAGTGGCGTTGATATATGGAGTGTCTTTCTACCAGCAAGACATTAATATATATATAGAGATCTATATATCAGTAGATGTATAGGTATAGAGGTATATAGTGACGGCGGGGCGTCGAGAGAATAAATAGTTGCTTTCCGCGAGTGGAATTGAAAGCGGAATGTTTTTATGTCAATTGAGATTAAATTTTTAGTCAATTGATAAGTCGACCTACTTCGGCGATTTCTGACTTTGATCGACATTTGGTATCAGTGTGAGGTAGTAATAGTTTTTTAAACTTCACGCTTTGGAAATTGATGATTCTAAAAAATAAGGGACCGGCGGGTAGTAAGATCTAGCTAAGGGAGATTTTGAAAAAAATCGAAAGGTAGTACCCTCGCCAGAGTAGTTTTTTTAGGATTTTTTTAAAATTTTGGCAGTAATGTTTATATAATTCTGCATCGATTGGCGCAATTTGAAAATTTTTGACCATCTAGTTTCAGAGATATTTAATTTCAAAGTTTGAGTTTTGAACGCTCTTATACATTACGGTATACGGGATATCCAAAAGTTTACCTACAAACATTTTTATATCTCAGAAACTTTTCTTAGGATCTTTTTAAAAAACTAGAGTAACGTTAACTAACAACTAAACTATTTTTTAAAAATAATTTCATTGATAATTACCACACAGTTTCACAGATATTTATTAATAAGTAATGAAAAATTTACCAGACTTTAGCCGAGGAAGGGATACGTTAATAAAGCTATGGCAACAACGCAAGTTTTGTGAGCCAAGAAAAAAGTATGAGACGCTTCTGCGCTGAAAAATTTCAAAAGTTTAATGTACGTCAGGTGTAATATTATAGTTATTAATTTTATTTATTTAAAAAAAAAATAACAATGATTATTTTATGAAAATAAGTATTTTTCTATATTTATTAAAAATTCAAAAAAGTTAACAATTTTAATATAATAATATATATTAATCTTTGATAAGTTATAAAAATAATAGTCAGATGAAATAATAAAAAATAGTAAAATTTAAAATCAGTTAATACATCAACACAAAAAATTAAATTACTGATTTTTCTGAAAAAACAAAACAATACTGTCAATTATTTTTTTTCAGACATTGTAATTATATTTCCGAATAAATGTATGTAAATAAATAAATAAACGCATGTATCAAAACAGAGGTCAGTCTATAGCTGGTCCAAAACACAAGAGTGTAACCACTATAAAATATCTTAACGCTCATGCAGTGTTGCCAGACTTTTCAAACGATCAGTTTCTCGTTCGTGATTGGCTAAAATAAGTACATAAACAGCAAAAAGTTTTAGGCTTGTCAATAATTACTCTCAAGTATATGTACCGTACACTCTAACATAAACTTTTGACTACGGAAGTCGTGAGGGTTCTACCTTAATTATTGCAATGTATCATTAATTTTTAAATTAATACATTAGCTATAAAATATAATGGAGTAATGGTAATTTTTGCCATAAAAAAAACACAAAATTAAATTTTTTTCAACAATCTTGCAAATAAAAAATAAAATGATTCGACCCATTGAAAGCATTCAATTTCCTTTTAATCTTTGAAGGGACTAAGAATAGCTTTTTAACCGGGAGTATTCATTGTACGACCTTGAATACTTTTTCTTTTTCTAAAATGTATAAATAAATAAGTATTATAGTCGTAATAAAGGGACGCAGGTGCAAAATGCGAATGGGAAGTAGTATTTATACCGTTGCCGGGTCGCTTATGTCGATTTGCTCGGTCGTTCGGGTAAACTCCTGGGGCTCTTATCGCCTGAGTGCGAACGTGCCGGCGCATTACATACCAACTGTGTCTCGCACAACAGAATATGTCTGAGGGAGAAAAACAAACGGGTAAACATTGTACGTCAAAGCAAAAATGAAAACCGATCGATACACCATAGACGGCTCATCTTTTACTGACAGACCGCCCATCGATCCATAAACAACCTACCGTATTACATGTCCGTCAAAGGGCCAGTCAGAGATCGAATTAAAACCTTCCCCTAGCTCTACTTACTTAACCGTATGATACTACAGGGTATAATCCATATTTATTATATAACATATACTAATCTCTTAGTCTGTCACCCCGATTACTTTTCAATGACTGTTAATTCTAATTACAAAATACAGTTCATCTTCATTACCTTCAAAAAAAAAATTTTTATAATTTAATACTAAAAAAATACTTTAAAAAATCTAATTGATTTTTGAGCTAAAAAATTCTAAATTTTTATCAAAAAATTATTATTTAGAAATTTTTTAATTAAATTTTAAACTCTCGATTTTGCCATTAATGATAGAATTTTAATAAACACATAAAAACATTCACTTAATAATAGAATTTAATTGGATTAATAGAATATCCCACTCTTAATTAAATTTTAGTAGACCAATGAAGTTTTCTATGACTAATGGAATTTCAATGGATCAATGTTATTTAATTTTTAATAATAGAATTTCAATAGATCAACGGATTTTTCTAAGAATTTACAGTAACTGATTCAATGTTCCATTGATGATATAATTTAGATTAATGGATTAATAGAACATTCCATTAGTAATATAATTTTAGTAGACTAATGAAACTTTCGATACATAGTATAATTTATATGGATAAACGGATTTTTTTATCATTAGTTAGATTTAAATCGAATGTTCCATTAATAATAGACTTTTAAGAGGATAATGGAACGTCCCGCAAGTAATGGAATTTCAGTAGAATTATTACTCTCTGTTAATCATAAAATGTTTATAGATAATTAAAGTTTTTTGATTATAAAAAAATTTTAAGGGACTAATGGATTTTTCCATTAATAATAGAAGTTTAATGGATTCATGAATCGTTCAATTAATAATGGAATTTTAATGGATCAATGGATTTTGGTATTTATAATGGAATTTTAATGGATTAATGGATTTTGCCATTTATAATAGAATTTTAATGGACTCATGAAACATTCAATTGATAATAGAATTTTAATGGATTAATGGATTTTGCCATTTATGATAGAATTTTAATGGACCCATGAAGCATTCAATTGTTAATGAAATTTTAATGGATTAATGGATTCTGCCATTTATAATAGAATTTTAATGGACTCATGAAACATTCAATTGATAATAGAATTTTAATGGATTAATGGATTTTGCCATTTATGATAGAATTTTAATGGACCCATGAAGCATTCAATTGTTAATGAAATTTTAATGGATTAATGGATTCTGCCATTTATAATAGAATTTTAATGGACTCATGAAACATTCAATTGATAATAGAATTTTAATGGATTAATGGATTTTGCCATTTATGATAGAATTTTAATGGACCCATGAAGCATTCAATTGTTAATGAAATTTTAATGGATTAATGGATTCTGCCATTTATAATAGAATTTTAATGGACTCATGAAACATTCAATTGATAATAGAATTTTAATGGATTAATGGATTTTGCCATTTATGATAGAATTTTAATGGACCCATGAAGCATTCAATTGTTAATGAAATTTTAATGGATTAATGGATTCTGCCATTTATAATAGAATTTTAATGGACTCATGAAACATTCAATTGATAATAGAATTTTAATGGATTAATGGATTTTGCCATTTATGATAGAATTTTAATGGACCCATGAAGCATTCAATTGTTAATGAAATTTTAATGGATTAATGGATTCTGCCATTTATAATAGAATTTTAATGGACTCATGAAACATTCAATTGATAATAGAATTTTAATGGATTAATGGATTTTGCCATTTATGATAGAATTTTAATGGACCCATGAAGCATTCAATTGTAAAAAAAAAAAAAAAAAAAAAAAAAACTAGAGCTTGAGCAATCGAAGTTAGTTAATAAAAACCGGAGCTGACACAGATAGGATATAATTTTGTTGAATGTAGACATTTTATAATTTTTTATTTTGCGTGATGTTCTTCCCGAGCTTTTCACGAAGGTTGGCACGGTGAGTCGAGCAAATAAAAAGTGAACGCGACTTTGAGGCAACAGATGAAAGCGAATGCTCCAGTGCTCTGTTCTCGCAGTTACTACCGTTCTCTCCTTGTTCGCCCGCTCATTCGTTATTACTGCCCAGGAAACACCGAGAAAGGGAATTATACAGTTTTTGCTGGAACAATGAGCATTCGACTGCTTTAAGCATCTATATACCTTGAGTTTCTGCTGTAACTATAAAAAAATAAAACACAAAAAAAAAAAAAATTATAAAACATCTCATTTTGTATACCGGTTGCTAAGCATTACTGTTGTTATTGTCCTCACTTTTATTATTATTATTATTATTATTGTTTATCATAATAATTATTTTTATTTTATGATTACAATTTAACATTTCTTTTAAATTTCATTTTATCTAATTTATTTACTGGGTAAAGAAGATCAAGAAAGCACACAGCGACACAGTTAAATTATATAATGTCGTAAATCTTTTTAAAAAAAAGCTAAGTATCGTTATCCAGGTGTGTCTTGTAAGCCCTACAGGAGACAGAAATAATAAATTGTGGTCTCTACTTTGCTAAAAATAACATAAAGAACAAAACATTAATGCAATCGCTCTTGCTAGTTCCTCTATCTTTATTTATTTTTCCCCTTTACTTTCCTTTTGTTTTAATAAAAAACATTCCGCTCTTCATGTTAAATGTATAAGAATTTAACTAAAACGATGATATATTATTCATTTTATCGTAAAAATGGTGGTTGGGTTCTTCGAGGTAAGAATTGATGGAAAAAATTCGCCGCTTACTGAAAAATTAAAAAAATTCCATTAGTTCAATAGAAAATTCCATTATTAATAGAAAATTCTATTGATCCATTGAAATATTGTTGTCAATTTATGATTTATTACTTTACTGAATACTATTAATGAATTATTGTTGTTGTAAGTCTATTAAATTCCATTATTAATAGAAAAATCTATTAATCTATTTAAAATTCATCATTGATATCAAAATTCATTGATCCATTAAATTTCTACTAGCAACCTTGCAGTCAGTGAACTATAAATAAATAAAATTTTGATTTATTAAATAATGAATTTTGTTAAATTGTACTGTACTTTCTTAAATATTGACGTTTTTAAAGATATAAGCTCATCCCGATGTTACACTCATTAAGAGCTTTCATTTGAGTACCCACATGCATTTTGATATATTTTTCATATATACATATATGTAATATATATGTAAATATATGAAAAATTGATGTGGGTACTCAAATGAAAGGTCTCGATGAGTGTAATTTCGGGGTGAGCTTATATATTTAAAAATGTCAATGGTTTTCGAGATACAAGGTCATTTCTTAATTATGTACCTCGAAACAGAGAATTTTCGAATGCAGCCTAAATACTTATCGTAATAAATTGACTATCGGTGAAAAACATGTGAAACTTTGAAAAGGCATAAATTCAAGACCTTTGCTACACAGAAAAAAAAATTTACTTGAATCAAGTAAATAATTATGAAGAATTTCATCTTCTTGATTTGAGTATAAAAATTCTTAAACTAAAAAATTAAAATTAAACTTCAAAATTATTTTCTTGGTTTAAAAATTTTTCTCTTGATTCAATTTAATTTTTTTTTTTTCTGTGTATGACATTAAATTTCATCAAAGAAACAATAAATAATTAAAAATAAAATTCTATTGATAAATCCAATAATATGTTGCGTGCGATAATTTGCATTAACTTATAAAAATTATTGTTATTAATCACCGATAAAGGAACGCCCTAGATAATAATCCAGTCCAGTAATTTTTCCTCCGAATTTAAAAGTAAATTTCTTTCTCGTGTAGGTCGCCAAGGGGGGTTTCTCGGTGAAGCACGTCTCGAAATCGCTTGAATATCTATTCAGTCGTAAAAGGGAGTGGGAATTATTCGTATAGGAGCAATTGTAGGATGTGCCCGAGGGATCTCGTAGCAGTACTGGGATGCTGATGTTCTCCCATCACGTGGGAGGCGCTCGACACATAGACATGTAGGATGAACCATCGAGCCATCCAAACATATAGACATGTCGACTTGGTACATGTTCATGTGAAGTAGGTATAATCGGCGACGGCGAATGTTACCATAGAAATTTAATCCACGGGCATTGGAACGGGATAACGCTTACCGATTAGGACGCTGTAGTAGTTGCAGCTGTAGCTGTAGTTGTGAGGGTAGTTGTAGGGGTAGCTGTAGTTGTAGCCGAGTGAGAATGGGCAAATAAAAATGTCGGAATGGCAATTTACTCGTCGACGTTCCCCAAAGCTCGTAACCATGCGGTTTAAACGGTATATACCTGTTTTTTACCGGCATTAGGCAACACCCCCTAGGTTCCACAGTAACCTAATGGGAAATCATTTTCCCCAGCCACTCTCATCGGCAACCCTTCCCCCTAAGGATCAATGCAACTAAATCCTGTCATTTTCAAGCTACGATTTATAGATATAAATATTTTGATTGATTTATTTATTTATTTATGGAAAAATTGTTAAAAACGTGGATTCTTGAGCAGTTTAATTAGCGATGTAAATTTATCGTAAATTGCCAGTCACGTGATTGGACGGTAAGCTGTTACTTGCGCTGAGATACGCTGAAGGACTGGTGATTATCGTAACGCGAACAATAACGGAACATGCATAAAGTTTATTAGTTAGGTTGTCACCTGGTGCGAGGTAATAATAGTACGGAGTAAGACTGTTAAATCTTTAGAGAAAAAATTCATGAGAATTATTATGGTTATGTAAATTCTGGGATTAATAAAAAATTCTATTGATTCATTGTAATTGTGTTACTAATAGAAAATTCTATAATTCTATTAATTTTCTATTGTTGACTGAAAATTCCATTCACATGTTAAAATTCTATTATTGATAAAAAATTCCATTGATCTATTGAAATTCTATTATTAATAGAAAATTTTTTTGATTCAGAGAAATTGCATCACTAATAGAAAATTCGATGAGTCTATTAATTTTCTATTATTATCAGGAAATTCCTTTGATCTGTTGAAATTTTATTATTGATAGATAATTTTATTGATTTATTCAATTCTATTATGAATAGAAAATTCTATTGATCCATTGAAATTGTGTTACTAATAGAAAATTCCATAAATCTATTAATTTTCTATTACTGAAAAAAAATCCCATTGATCTGTGAAAATTCTATTATTTATAGAAAATTCTATTAATCTATTAAAAGTCTATTATTAATAGAAAATTCCACAAGTATCATTTTTGCATTTTTTACGAAAAATTCCAGTGATCTATTGAGATTCTATTATTGATACAAAATTCTATTGATCTATTGAAATTCTATTGATCCATTGAAATTCTATTATAAATAGAAAATTCCATTAGTCTGTTAAGCCAAGTCTTTTAGTTCATTCTAATTTCATTGTTAATGTTCCATTAGTCTATTATTAATAGAAAATTTTATGGATTTATTAAAATTCTGAAATTAGTGGAAAGTTCTATTTATCTATTATCTATTATATATCTATTTAGACTCCAATATTAATGGTAAATTTGATTATTCCATTGAAATTGTGTCATTATTGGAATACTTGATTAAAATTCTATTAGTAATTGAAACTTTTATTGAATAGTTGGAATTTCATACATGATAAAACATTCCATTAATCCATTATAATTCCATTACTCATAGGAAATTCCATTGATCCATTAAAATTCCATTATTAATAGAAACTTCCATAACTTTGCTGGAATTGTCATTATCACAAGAATTTTTTTATGTTATAGTGATAAGAAGGGATAGGTAAATCGAAATGCCTACACCAACAATTTAGACAGGAGGAGGCGTGGGTGGATGATTGAAATGATGACACGGGTGGCATCGGGACTCGAACAAATCGACACGTCGCGGCTCAATTACTACCGTGAACGAGCCTGTGAAGAGAACAAGTCACGAGACAGTGCATCGATTGTAATAAGAGCGCCAAAGGGAATCGGTGAAACGCGATCGCGTGATCGACATACTGATCTATCGCTGTTGCCAACTCATCATCACGTGCTATCGATAACTTCCATTCAGTATAGTGTTATATATTGTAAAGTGTACAGTGTATACAATACATAGAGTTGTGCATCCATTCCTATCACTTTTTCCATGAAATCAAACTAAAAACGAACAAGAATAAAAATTTTTTTTGAAAATTCTCATAAAAATAATTATTTTAATCTTTATAATAAAGAGAATAAAAATAATTTCGTTTGTAGGATAGTCATACAATAAAATCAGTTTTTTTAGTGAAATTATAGTCAATTTATTATGAGAAGTATTTCGGCCGCATTCGAAAATTCTCTGTCTCAAGATACATAATTAAGAAATGACCTTGTATCTCGAGAACCATTGACATTTTTAAAGATATAAGCTCATCGCGATGTTACACTCATCGAGACCTTTCATTTGACTACCCACATCAATTTTTCATATATTTACATATATATTACATATATGTATATATGAAAAATATATCAAAATGCATGTGGGTACTCAAATGAAAGCTCTTGATGAGTGTAACAGCGGGATGAGCTTGTATCTTTAAAAACGTCAATATTTAAGAAAGTACAGTGCTATTTAACAAAAGTCATTATTTAATCATTTTTTAACTAACGTTATTTTTGAGCTTTACTCGACTAGTTAAGATATGTTACGACAAAATTCGGAGTAAATTCCAACATGTGAACCTAAAAATAAATTGAGATGGAAAATGTATTTTTTTTCAAAGTTTTCGTGTTTTTCCCTTCGTAAAAAATCTACATTAGAAGTAATTAAAACCACTTTTTTATGTAAAAATAGCAATTGTAAAATAAAATTGAGACTCAGCAGACCACTTGAAAAAGCTGGACCACTCCGCCTGAGATTGAGTCTAACGCTAGAGAACAAAACCTAACATCCGAATAAGGACACAAGGATATTGCATTCTTGACTCAAAGCAATTACCGGGGTGTTATCGTCACCCTCCACTTAAGTCTCAGAATCAATAGACACTAAAAACACACTCATCTCCTTTTCCCGTCTGGCATCTATTTTTGTAAAACTTTTCCACCGTAGCATCCCTCCCAAAGAAGAATCCAAGTCCTATCGCTGGCGTAGGCAAAGGCTCGTCCAACCTCGTCGGCTCTAATGCCGGCTATTCAGCTGCTACAATGCGATCTAGTAATACGATTTTCCGTACTTGTACTGCTCCTTCTCTCTATCTCTTTCCATCCGTCTATTCTATTCTCTCCTGCTGCTTCTCCACAGAGTGTGTACTAGTTGTGCTCACAACACACCAACAATTCGTGTCTGACGGATGCCTAGGACACCTGCGCAGTGGGATTCCACTTATGGCTTCCTCGTGTTCTCTGGAGGATTCGCCCTTGAGCGAACCTTTTTGCTCTATCCCCCAATACTACGCCGTTGTACTACACACAGGATCTTGATCACTCTCTGGCTTTAGAATTCGCCTTTTCTGGAGAAATCAATTAGATAAATAGCCATTGACCTCAACAGGATGCCTTAAGCCTTTTCACAAAGTCCTTTTTCCAGCCCTAATGTTGAATCAGTCAGGTTAACTTTCAAAGATGTCAGAAGTTTGGTGCTAATTAAAAGTTTAGTACTCTCAATTTTATTTTACGAGTGATATTTTTACATGAAAAGAAGTTTCAATGGCTTATAGTGGAGATTTCTTAATTTTTATGAAGAGACAAACACGATTACTTTTGTAAAAATTAATCTTTCAACTCAATTTAATTTTTAATCTCTTCATTTGCCTTATGGAAAGTTCCATATTGAAAATTGCAACTTAATGTCGTTTTGTTTAATTATAATTAATTTTTGTTCGGCAGGCAGTTGAAGAAATTTTCTATTTTTTAAGTAGCCATATGGACAAATTTATTTGTAAACAGAGCTTTAAGACAGCTGATACTATACTCAATTGTGTTTTTTGGCTGACCAAAAGTAATAGTCTTCAATTCGTATGAAAACAAATTCTATCCGCGGGAAAATTTAAACAAAGTTTAAAATTGAATTATAATTAAAATTTCTTGTAATTTATTCGTAATTAACTTATTTAAATTATTTTTATTTTACACAGTAGATAATTAGTATGTTTCCATAAAAAAGTGGTTAAAATGGCTTAAAGTGTAGATTTCCAAATTTTTATGATTCACTTTGGAACCAAAGAAAGGGTTCAATTTGTATGGAAACAAATATTATCTGCGGGAAAATTTACTGAGCCCTAAAAATCAAGTTTCCTTTTTCGTCAAGAAAAATTGTAATTTTTATCCATAATCCCGTACAAATATTAAAAAAAAAATACACTGGTAGCAAGAAGAATGATTATTGAACTAATTAAAAAAACTGATAAGTAAATTAATAATTAATTTTAGTGAAAAAAACTTGTTTTACTACTTTTTCCCCTAACAACTTTTGAATGCGATTTATTTTTTAATTTCTGTAAAGTCCGTAAAATTAGCTTTAATTTACATACCTGCATGAGTTTATAAAACAAAAATTCCCCATATCATTAATGAAATTTTACTATTGTATTAGTTTTAAATAATTTATGATTCATGAGTTATGCATTTCATGAACCATAATTACTTTCATTGAGTCTTGTTTCTGTTCGATTATGCCCCCTTGATCTTTTCTCTTTTGATCCTGTTTTTAAAAAATTTACGACTTTAATTTATTATTATTATTATTAATTATGAATAAATATAGCTGTTAATGAAATCTACTTCAATTTCGGCTGCCGAATGGCCTTTTTTAGGTAGATTTCTTTAGAATATTATTTGGGTAATTACCGAGATTGAGTTCAAAGATGAGCAGAATCGGTCAATTAGTTTAGAAATGGCGGCAATTTAAAATTTTCAAAATTTTGTAACTTTAAACGTGAATTACTTTTGACGGACAAAAAGGAGCTCATTTCTGGAAACTTTATGATGAAGCTGATTACATTACCTTCAATTTGACCTATAACCCTTATACTTTATAAAGGTTTTTATAAATTTTATAGGCCATTCAAAAATTTTTAAATAATGAAAACTTTTTTTCAAATGGGGTTTGTTTAGAATGACTTTTAAACAGCTTTAGCAACTGATTGCAGAAATTAATCAGCTCTTAACATAAAACTACGTCGATCTCCTCCGGACCGGTCAAAATCGCTTGATTCGTTTGTGAGATATCGTTGACAAAAAAAATAAAAAAAAAAAACGTTTGTTTTTTTCAAACAAATTCCGAAATTTTTTATCTGATCAATTCACGGTTTAAAATTCATCATAGAATTAAAAAAACTGAATTGACTGTTGTCAACTGCGTGATGATCGGTTGATTCATTCAAAAGTTATAGCAGATTGAAAATCTATAATAAACAAATTAAATAACAGAAACAAAGAAAATTTTATATCGCATGAAATCTACCTTCTATTTTGGAGGAGTGAGGCCGAATGGCATTTTTTAATTTATTCTCATAGTAGATAGTGAATAATAATTGTTTATTGTCGTTTAAAAAAATGACTAAAAAATAAAAAATAGTATTTTTAATTTTCAAAACCGGAAAGTCAAAAAGCGATTAGCTGAAAACTACCATCTCTGAAACGAGAACCGATAAGTAAGTTTGCTTTGGTCGTTGATCGATCCAGCGGCCTAAGTGTAGGGTGACGATAACACGCCGGTAATTGCTTTGACTCAAGAATGCAATATCCTCGTGTCCTTACACGAATGTCACCTTTTTGTCTTCATCTCGTCAGCCCTGTCTTAATTTTGCTCCAACTTCGGCTTTGTCTAAAAAATTCCGCGGAAAAATATCGGATAATTATCACAAGGTAAAAAAAAAATTCCAAGGGACTCCACAATTGTCTCCAGGATCGTTTGATCAGCACAAAGAATCGCAATCAATGTTTTTAATTGTTTTCAACTCACTCAACACTTGGAATTTGTTGAAGTGGAGTCGGTAGGTCCTATGTGTGTGCCACGGGATAAATTCAATCGATTTACTTTTATCCTTATCATTTGAATCCACCCACGTGGAGTTTAATCCTCGCCTATGTATAGACATAGATATTGAAAGTTGAAATAGTAGGTTAAATGCTTGAGTTGCAAAATCCCTGGCCATAAGATTCTGATAGACTGGAATAAGCATTGACGATGGGATTCGGGAGATTTAGTAAGAACTGAGGGAATCGGAAAACAATTCCACTGAATTCAGTGGAAGTTTTCGTGACTGAATGTAATATTGGATAAAAGTGTGTTCATCTGTGTTGGAGGGTTAGTATGTAAGCTCGTGTGAGTATAAACTGACAGGAGTCGCGTTGAAATGGTATAAAACGTGTACGTTTTTGGCATGGACGGTGATCTCCTGGCTAACGTATTTTATATACTTTTTATAGTGTCTCTTTTTATCCTCTACAAGACACAAGTTTACCGAGTTGAGCGCATCTCTACAAACAACTGACAAAGAAATGTCTGACTGACATATATAGAGGAGAATGGGACAATAGGAGAAAATAAAGTATGAGCTGTGTTGTTTGAGGTGAAAAAAATATAAGTCAAAAGAACTTACCCATGTCGTTGTCACCGGGCACCCCCAGGCTGTCGCTATTGTCGTTGATAAAGGCTTCCGCCGTTGACGTGAATGTCTGAGGTGATAGGGTCAGGTCCGGTCCACTCTCGCTGTCGAATAGCTCCAAATTGCTGTTTCCTTAAATTTAAACACAGTTTATTTATTTATTTATTGGTCTGGATATCTCACCTGACGGTTTGTTGATTTGTTAGAGGAAAAACTATACTGGGTCCTGGGAAGAAAGATAGTTGGGAGAAAAGGTGGTAGATCCTAGGGCGCCACTTGGATAAAATTCAGGGAAAAATTGTGTTATGGCTGTACTAAGTCATATATAGACAGTTCAAAGTTACGAAATCGAAGCTTCAAAACGAACACGTTCGAGGCTTCATTAGATAAAAATGGCTTGACTGACGGAAATTTTTAATCAGACCTTTTGTGAAGAGCATTCAATTTACCTTAGAAATATAGGTCGTTCAAATTTTTTCGATAGATTGTTTCGAAGTTTCAAAGAGAAAATGGGTTTGGAAAAAGAAAATCAAAAATTTCCATGATCGATCTTTTGACGTTAATAATAAAGACTCAAACTTTTACAATTTTTTTACTCTAAATAACAGTTTTAGTATATTTTTGAAAAAAGAAAAAAAGATTTTTATGGTCCAATTTGATTGTCATGAAAAAATGTTTTGTAATTTTATTGTTTTTCAAAAGTTTAGTGAAAGTTATCACGACAAAATAAATAAAAAATATTTTAATAATTTATTTGGCTAAGTAATTTAAAAATTAAAAATTATTTTTAAATTTAAATTCAAACAGCAGTGACGTAGTATTATATCCGGTGCGCAACGCCATCTTACAGCGAGTTTTAAAAATATTCATGTTAATATTGTCGTCTAAAATAAAATAATAAACGGGTATTTCATAGTATCGGTTATATTTTGTGTGAAATAAGTAATTAAATGTAAAAAAAAATTTTTCCGAAGAATAAAAAATTATTTGTGAAAAATAATAATAATTAAAAAGCGCGCAGATGGCTACTGGCGATATTAAACAAAATACTTGATCGAACCCGGAAAGTTATGTGTTGTTTTGTAAAGCGTCCATCAGATACACTTAAAATTTATTCGAGATTATTCTGCATTAATTAAAAAAAAAAAAAAATTCTCTTGTTTTGTTTGACAATATTAATTTTTTTAGGCTAAATTCAATTGTTTTGTGATATGTAATCTAAATATAGAAAATAAGAATATAGCACATTTATCCACCAAAATTGATTAATTTCTAAAAAAATAAAATTCAGAACATTCTTTTATTTCACAAAAATTAATGCAGGATTTTCTGTTCTAACGTCCAGGTCAAGAAATGCATAGCCGTCCGATAACTAAAAGAGTTTTAAATTTATCGGGAATGTAGCCAATGGAGAACTTAGTACCTCTAACTATAGACGTCTGAAAGAGGCGAGGGGTCGGGATCGCCGGCAGGCGGGTCTTATACCCTCGTCCTGAGTTTATTCAGCGCGCGAACCCGAGATATTAATTTTCCCGATGTATATGGATGAGTCCGGACTAGGCCAACGGCGTCGTCGAGGGAGTCTACAACGTAGTTACGTTTCGTGAACGTCGAAGCAAAAAGGGACAGATATACCGAATGGGCAGATATACCTTATAAGGGTCGAGTTCCCCAGCCACCATTCCTATTCGGCTAGTTAAATTGATATCGATCGTCGACTAGAGAATATCGTTAGCCTTATCTCCATTCCGCCACGCAAATAACATTTTAAAACGTAACATTCTTATACGTTGTTCTCCCCCCCCTCCCCCCTTAGCCTTCCCCTAACCCTAACCCTTATATTAAATTTATACTCGGGTGGATTACACCGTAAAAGTTTATCATCCAACATCTATAGGATCTGGAAAGTTGTTTGTGGCTAATCAACTTCTAGAGAGGAGAAAACTCCTCAACACTTGTTGTTGTTTTTATGTTTAGATTTTTTAGGACACATTCAGCTGTAAGTATACTTTATTAAAGTACCAAAAGAATTACCAGAGTTAACCTTATACAAGGATGTTCATTCAGGTACAAGGAGCTGCCTGGAGAGTAGCTGACGATATGCAAATTATACGACGTCCGTAGTATCTTTTGTATCGTAGTTTCCTGGGAGTGGTATTATGAAACTTAAGCCGTAGAGCACAAGTGTCGCGTTACGAGTCCGACCTCATCCTCTTGGTACTTGGTACTTGTCTTCCTTACTTTTTATTCTTCGAGGCTGTTTTATCCGTTGCGACTATAAGCTCAAGCACCTTTACTTAGCAGCGATACTTGTCCTGGGAAATTTTCTTCTCAGTCGAACCAACTTTCAATGTCAATTGGACTTGAATATTTGTTTGTTTATACTCAGGATAAAATTGTCTGGTAAAGGCATGATAATATAAAATACCTAATAGGTGCATATTTGGTCTGATAAAGTTTTCTAGGAAATTTTTTTTTTTATTAAATATAACCTGAGACTATGTGATAGGCAAATTAGCGATATTAGGTCAAACTTGCGAAATGTAGTGCTTACAATGTCAATATTGAGCTTGGAATTGCTTGAGATATCAATACAAACCATGATATGGCTTGACATATTAATACTATGCTTCGTATCACTTGATACATCGATATGAAGCTTGATAAGTCCACATTAAGCTTAACATGAGACGATATGTCCGTATTTAGTTAGATATCGCTTATGATGTCAATTTTAAGCTCGATATCGTTTGACATGTTCTTATAAAGCTTGATAGGTCCATATTAGGCTTGATATGTCCCTTGAACGCTTAATTTTACTAGACATGTCCATATAAAGCTTGATAAATCCATATTAAGCTTACTATAGCTTGATATGTCAATATTAACTTGGTGTATCTGGACAAAGCTTGATATGACTTGTCATGTCAAAATTGAGCTTAATATTGCTTGACATGTCCTTATAAAGGCTCAATAAGTCCATATTAAAGACAACATGACATAACATAAACGTACACAGCTTGAAATCGCTTATACTGTAAATGTAAGCTCGATATGGCCTGACATGCCCTTATAAAGCTTGATATGTTCATATTAGACTTGATGAGTCAACCTCGAGCTTAACATGACTTGATATGACCTTGGAATGTTTAACATGACTAGACATGTCCGTATAGAGTTTGATGGATCCATATTAAACATGCTATGACTTGATATGTCAATATTAAGCTTGATGTGCCTGTATAAAGCTTTATATAGCTTGTCATGTCAAGGTTGAGCTTAATATGGCTTGACATGTTCTTACAAAGCTTGATAAGACCATATTAAGCTCAACATGACATAATACGTCCGTACAAAACTTGAAAACGCTTATCCTGTCAATCTTAAGTTCAATATGGTTTGACATGTCCTTAATAAGCTTGACATGTTCATATTAAGCTTAATTAGTCCTTATTAAGTTTGCTATCGTTCAATACGTCAATATTAAGCTTTATATGGCTTGACATGTTCATATCAAGCTTTATATGGCTTGACATGTTCATATCAAGCTTTATATGGCTTGACATGTTCATATCAAGCTTTATATGGCTTGACATGTTCATATCAAGCTTTATATGGCTTGACATGTTCATATCAAGCTTTATATGGCTTGACATGTTCATATCAAGCTTTACATGGCTTGATGTGTAAATATTAGGCTTTTTATGATTTGATATGCCAGTTTTAAGCTTGACATGACTTGATAGGTCCATATATAATTTTTATATGACAATATAAAAATTTCCCTCATGAAACCCCATCAGAAGCTTTTCGACAGTTATCTCCAAGAATTTCAAATATCTATAACACAATTGCGATATAATAAATAATGTATTTACTAAATCAAGTGCGCACAAGTAGATCAGTTGGAATTAGGGTGAGTGAGAATATCACCGATTAATTTAATACTCCTTTAGGAAGTAGCGTCAACGTGCCTCGCACATTACCAACCAAGATAATCCAATCGCTCCGGCATGCTCGGTTATCAATTCTCAGGCGTAGTAATCATGGCATTGTAATTAATGTGCCCCAATTAAGGTGATCAGAAGATCCATACCAGTGGAAATACCGAGATTGCTCACTGATGCCTCGAAGCCAAATCCAACGTTACTTTTTTGATAATTTCGTCCTTCCAATATCTTGCTTTTTCATCTTGTTCACTGTAAAAGTTAAAACTTTGAAAAGGGGCAGCATATTTCCATGTTACGTCCCAAGCCAATTTTCGTAATCGCGGAACCGTGAAATGCATTCGAATCGTGACGCTTCCGACATGTTGACATATCGATGGCAACCCAACCGTGCGTGAGGTTGCCTCTTCCTTGTTCCTCGAATTAATACTTTGTCTCTTTGTAGTTCTATACCATAAGACATTATAGTTTGGTAATGTATTCAATTCATTCGAATTCATGCCCCGAAAGCACTTGGCATAACCATCAACCGGAGTATTACCAGTATCAGAAGCTTAGAAATGACCACATGCATGCTAAACACTGACTATAAAACGGAGTAATGTCACCATCGACATTACTATAATCCGCAAGATGAAAGATCGAGGACAATTGGTTTACTGTTCACTGTTCAGCTCAGAGTAAGTTATCAAAGAAAATGCTCTGTTTATACTTATTATTCTATCCATCAATTTGATTAGCTCCCACTCAGCTCGGAAAACAACCAGCTTTTATTTTATCTCAGTGTTTTAAATTTCATTTTCCCGGAGTAAGTACCGCCCACCTCTTTTGCTTATCCGACGGCTTTTAATCAACCCTCAGTACCACGGTAATTGCTTAATACCTCGCCGAGCTTTGTTCCCACCAGCCTCGTCAGGGTACGAGGGGGCTAATTCGAATTTAAAATTCTGGGCTGTGCTTTGCGTCCCGGCCCCACACCAGGATCCTACCGGCGTCATCAGGATTGCTGTGTCGCTTCTCATACTCCTGGGCTCATATGTGTTGGGATGGCCCTCCAGTTACTGCTGCTTTATTCATGCCTTGTTCGTACTATCACAAAGAGCTGCATCATAATTCTTCGGCCATTATCATACGCGGCGACTCTCGATCGTGTAAAGAAGGGGAGAGTGTTTGCTCCTTGATTCGATCATGATAACAAGAATACATGGAAGGAATTGTTTTTTTTTTTTTTTTAATTACAAGAATTTTTTATTTAATTGCAATTATTTTAATTATTATGCATGCAATGCAATAAAATATTGAAATGTACTATTAATTTTCAATGTATAAGGAAAAAATTACCAATAATTAAATAAAAATAAATTTTTGCTTTAAAAGTTATAATTAAAAAATAAACTCTCTATTAAGGAGAAAATTAAGTCACCATGCGCCACCTGTCGGAATTTTTTTACACTAAATTTAATAATAAATAATATGAAAGAAAATATCGACTAGTATTGTGATACGTAATCTAAAATTGATATTTTTATGGGAATGCAAACTTTTACTTCCATTCCTGTGATAATAACAATAATTTCTAATATAAGTTAATTTGCTACTATGTGATTATGTCTGACAGTCAAAAATAGATTTTTAATCATACATAAACAAGAAAAAAATTGAAAAAATTAGTAATAATATTTTTAAATTAAAAAAATTGAATTTTGGTCAAAACTTATAATTTAAAAATTGAGTCTCTTGCAGGGAGAAAATTAAGCGATCGTACGCCACCTGTTGGAGATATTTTACACTAAATTTAATTATAAATGAACTGGAGGAAAATCTAGACAAGTAATATCAATTTTTACTGTAGTGGGTTAGAAATAATAAACGTGAATAATTAAGATTAATAATTATATTTTAAAAAATTACAGTAAAATCAAATTACTAAAAAACTAATTAGATTTTACAGTAAAAATTAATCTAAGTGCTAATAATAAATTTTTTTCCAGAATATAAAGCATATAAAATTAATAATAATATTCCATCGTAAAAATTTATAAATATCGATTTTAATCGGAAAATATTAAAGATAGGAATTTTTATAATATTTTACAATATAAATTATTGTCAATAGAATTCATTGAAAGAGCTTGTAGAAATAAAAAAAAAATGTTCATGCAATTTTTTGTAAATAAAAATTTTAATTCAATTAATAAATGAATAACCCACTTGAAGAAATTTTTCATGAAGAATATAAATAAAATTTCAGAGTGAATTTCACTTCTGACGCATTCAATCAATCAATAATCATCCACCCCGCAAATTTTTAACATTGTATGGCTGCAAACCCTGAAAAAAGGGTAAAATTTAAAAAACATAAAGTAAATAGTAGCTTAAAGCAATTAGCTAACAAGTAAATGGAACTGAGTACGTTCAATATTGAAGTAGGACTAAAACTCGTCGGAAGTGAATTCAGGTATTTCATCATGTAGCCGAAAGCTCAATATTGACTTGACACGAGTAATATTAAACTGCAATACACATCGATATCTGCATTGGGCAACTCAACTCCGACACTAGAATCCATTTGCGGATTACGGATGACATCGATAAGTCGCTCTGACTGGAGGTTTTGGTGATCGGTCGTTGTCATTGTAGTTGTTGAGTCGAGTCATTGACAATTCCACCAACTCAGCCTGGAGGTTCCGGAGGCCTGCTCCAGTAAATTCAGATCCGACGACAGTCCATTTCGTGTCCAGTCAAACGAAACTCAATGCTCAATGCAAGTACTTGGTAATCAGACGGCGAACCCGTTCGCGCGTGACGTCCATTGTCATCCAAAATGCTCTACGACGGAGACCTACATCCTTTTGCTCTCAAAAGTCAATTGCTGTTTTATGCCAGCCGACCGCTTTGGTTCGGCCATGACTGGCCTCACCCTCAACCCTCGCTCTCATGTGAAACAACACAATTTCTTCAAAGTAAGAACTTGAATTTCCCTTTAAAGGATCAAACTTTAAAGAGCATCACTATCTTATCCCCGGGTTAGATTTTCCATAAAGGCTTTATCGTCGGTCATTCTTTTACGGTATGCTGGAAAACCCCCGATTCTTCTTTGGCGACCGCTACAAAGGCACACTTAAGGTGGGGCTTAACTCAAGAAGCTTTAGGGTCGGAGTCATAGTTAGAGTCATTGCTTTTGGCTGAGCTTCTGGGTGGATACAAATTTTTCGGAAATATTACCAAATTGACAGGAATTTTAAGATATTTTATAAGTTTTGATCTAATTACAATTTTTTCAACAATTAGTCTCAAAATATCACAAATTTAACAAATAATAATATTTATGAAGTCAATTTTTGCCAAAATTTGAAATTTTAGCGGAAATACCCAAACTAAACTCGCGTTAAAAAATTCGATAAAAATCAAATAAACCGTCTCACCCCAAAATATCTTAGGAAATGCCGTAACACAGCTTCTGCCAAAAGCAGAACTCAAAACTCCAATTTTAGAAGGTTCTTCATGGAAATTGAATTTTGGCACACCCTAATATATATACTAGCTGTTACCCGCCCGCTTCGCTGGGCATTTTATAGAATTGTATTGTTTAGATCTGAACTTGAAATTTAATTACAGTATTGTTTCGACTCACAAATTATAAATTTCATCGAATAGAATATCGTAAAATTCGTTCATAAATTATTTTTTCATCATTTACAAAAAATTCCTACAAAATTTGGAGTCTGTAGGAGTTATAGCTTGAAAATTAAAAATTTTGATTGTTAATATCCACCCCCGCAACCCTCTGTGAGGTGAGATATCGTAAAATTCGCTTATAGATTATTTCTACACCTCTTACAGAAGATTCCTACCAAATTTGGAGTCGATAGGAGCTATCGTTTAGAAACGGGAATTTTTCATTGTCAACGCCCCCGCAACCCCCCCTATGGGTGGAATTTTGTAAAATCCGTTCTTAGCTGACCTCTACTCGGCGAAAGGAATATTCCTGCCAAATTTCAAGTCTCTAGGTCTTATAATTCCAGAGATATCGTGATGAATGACTATATCTATAGAAAGTCTCCTATATATATAAATATATAAAATATATGAAAAATTGATGTCGGTACTCAAATGAAAGGTCTCGATGAGTTTAATGTCGGGATGAGCTTATATCTTTAAAAATGTCAATAGTTCACGAGATACAAGGTCATTTCTTAATTATGTATCTAGATTTGTTTCTAATGATACCAAATTTAACTATAAAAACTATAATTTGATAAAATTCGTTATTTTTTTTACTTTTAGCTATTATTCTTCATTCTGTAATATTTGTAAGTGAAATAACCTTAAGAAATAAATTAAAGCTTAAAAAATAATTAAAAATTCAATCTTATCAAACTAAAATCTTCTTTAAAATTCAAAGCCTATAGAATCAATAATAATATTCTATTGATCTGTCCAAAAATGATCCCAAAAATGATGATGGTATTCTGCATTAAAATCGTTTATTTTTCGTCCGATAAATTTTACTTAGAAACTTTAACAAATATTTTTTAAAATAAAGGATAAATCAACTCTTCAGATCACATTTAAATCCTGTAATTTTCATCATTCATTTATCAGTAAATTCTAAACAAATATTTTTCCGTAAGTCTTCTGGCACAACGTCCAGTCTACCAATTTAATGACGTAAAGGGAATTCCCTCTACCCCGTTTATCTTGGCAATATAACGATAATCCATAAGTAAATATCAGGCAGGATGACAGGAAGGACATCTCACCTGTTTTGTGTCGGCTGTTGCTCTACGAGAGCCTGAGGGATATTCTGTTTGGTAAATATCATTTTCCTTGTCCTACGAGGGCGCACTGGTGGTGTTACTAAACACCGGGTGTTGCTCTATGCACTATACACTTGTGGATTCGGGAAATAATTACTGGAGTATACACAGAGAGCTTGCTAGAAGGTACGCCCTGAAGTTATTGTAAAAACTATCAGGCTTACGTCTATCCTGGAGATATTTTTCTCGGGACAAATCCTCCGGGCGAGGTTTACGGCAGCTCGTTATTTTTGGATTAAACTTATCTGGAGGTACTTTTGTCTGACGTTGCACCGATGTCGATGCTCCACGGCAATTTCCAGGAAATCCCCAGCCCATTAAGAAGCTTTTTGCTCCTTTATGTGTTGCGCAACATAATCGAATATCGAATTTCCTGTTTTTCTGAAAGTTTATTTTGTAAAACGCTGAGGATTTTCGTAATAAACATTTTTCAGAATTCTCGACGGCCATCACCAATCAGAGAAACTTTATCAGAGTCTTAACGCTATCTGTTAGTGCAACTGGTTCGCAGTACTGGGAATCGGCTTAGCCAGAAACTTACCCAACAAGCTAGAGGCTGAGTAACTAACCGACTTACAGGTTTCGACTTTAATTGTTCTTTAATCTTATTTATTATCTTGCAAACTAACTTGTATTGCATTTAACCAATTATTATTATTGTTCAGATTATAACAATACCAGACTTGAATAGTAATGTAAATTAAGCTTTCAGGAATTGCTAAAGCAGCTTTCTGTAAAGAAATTTAAGTGGCGGCGAATTCCAATGACTAAGGTACCGGCGGGTAATAAGGCCTAGTTAAGGGAGATTTTGAAAAAAATCGAAAATATTGCATTTAATTATTGCAATGCATCATTAATTTTTATATTAATACATTAGCCATAAAATATAATGGAGTAATGATAATTTTCACCATAAACAAACACAAAATTGAATTTTTTCAAAAACCTTGCGAATAGGCCTTATTTTACTGCGGTAGGGTAATAAGGCCTAAGGGTTATACATACTGGAAATAGTTATACTATACTTGATAAAATTGGTATTAGAGATCAATCATCACTTAAATTGAGCAACAATACTTTTTAAGATGTTGATAAAAATTAGAACAATGATTTTAAATTATTAAGTCAATTTTTGAAAAAGTTATGGCAATTTAAGCCACACCGTCCATAATCTTCTGGATTTTTAATTTTTTGAAATGTAAAGCAAAATTTGAAAAAAATTTCCTCGAATTTTTTTATCACAAACCGACTGTACATCACTGTTTTACTTTTAAATTATCTGAAATTGCTCGAATGAGAAAATTGTTATGTAAATTTGTAATTATTAAATTAAGTTACAGAAAATTTTAGTGATAAATGAATTTTTGCCATGTCACATGGATATTTCTATCATGTTAATAAAGACAAACTTTCCATGTCAACATTGGAAAAATTCCTATGTTACCATTGGAAAAATTTCTATGTCAACATAGGAATTTTTCCTATGCAAAAACAGGAAAAATCTTTTTTTTTCGCCGTGTACTGGAGAAGTCTTTAGCCTAAGCGGTTATTTTAAATAGCATTTCTATCACTTAGGCCTTATTACCCGCGGGTATCTCACTTGAAAAAATTTTTATCAATTTCAATGTGTCTCCAGAAAAATTCGTCTTTGGGAAGAGTTGCCAGAGGATCTAGTCAAAGCGCCTAGTATTGATATTTTCAAGAATAAAATCTTTCATTATCTCTTCGAACTTGATATTTAAAAAATTGTCTGTTAAATTCAGTTTAATCATCAAAAACTATGTAATCAAACAAAAATGTTTTTTAATCTTAAGTTATCCTTTAATCTGTATTTTTAAATTATACTCTTCTTTTTACTTTGTCGAAACATACTTCAAGTTAAGTATTTATTTAGTTATAAAATATTGTTAAATTAAGCATCAAATTTCTAAAATATATTAATTTAATGTAAACTTTTCTTTTGCCATCTGGCCAGTTAAGGCTATGGCATAAATAAATATATCTAACTATCTATCTATCCAGAAAAATACAAAAAATTTTATTTCTTACATTTATTATTTTTCACCCACTTCAGAAAAAATTAATAGTACTTGTCTATATTTTCTTTCATTTTATTTGTTATCGAATTTAGTAGAAGAAATTTTCGACAGGTGGCGCATGATGACTTAATCTTCTCCTTACTAGAGACTTCATTTCTAAATAATAAGTTTTGGACCAAAGTAAATTGTTCGAGTTTAAAAATATCATTATTTATTTTTCCAATTTTTTTCTTGTTTATGTATGAATAAAAATTGCAATAAGAATCTATTTTTCGCTGTCAGACATGATCATACAGTACCAAATCAACCTATATTAAAAACTATTATTATTATCAAAGAAATGGAAGTAACAGTCGTTGGCATTCCCATAAAAATATCAGTTTCAGATTAAGAATAATATGTTATCGTAACAAAAGGTGCGGAAAACGAATGGAGCAAAGTAGTGAGTGGGAAGCGCATCGTACTATGAAAATTTATTCTCCGTAGATCAGAGACTAGTGGGGAGGCCAAAGGGTGTGTAGTTGGCATAAAGTCAAACGGCATTAATAATTTACGTAGTTTTCGTCTGTGGTCGCAACACACACCCACCCACTCGCACATTCATATACATATAATGTTATGTTACTTTTTTGGATGACAATAAGCCTCTGAATGGAAAACAATTCAAAATTTTAGTATGAAACTCAGCTCTAATATCGTCAATTTTCATACTTTATGCTTGGTAAAACTATAACGCAAAAATATAAGTGAAAAGAAGTTAGGAACCAAAAAATATTGGTTGCAAGCTTATCAGTGACAATTGAAGAAAGACTGGGTAAATTAGTTATTGATGATTGTCCGAGGATTGCTCCACAAAAAACTGGATTAGATTACTCGGATTGAAAGACCGCTCTCGGTCGGTGAATTTCGAGTTTTGAAAAATCTTGAAAAAAATGTGAAAAATATTCCGTCCATTAATCCACGGTAGAAAAAATAATAAAAAATGTTAAGCTCATATCGAAATACCGTCGCTGTCAGAAAACCGCCACTTCACGACCTTATGACATAAATATCTATTACATCATGTATAGGAAAAACAACACGATGTTATGTTACTTTTTTGGATGACAATAAGCCTCTGAATGGAAAACAATTCAAAATTTTAGTATGAAACTCAGCTCTAATATCGTCAATTTTCATACTTTATGCTTGGTAAAACTATAACGCAAAAATATAAGTGAAAAGAAGTTAGGAACCAAAAAATATTGGTTGCAAGCTTATCAGTGACAATTGAAGAAAGACTGGGTAAATTAGTTATTGATGATTGTCCGAGGATTGCTCCACAAAAAACTGGATTAGATTACTCGGATTGAAAGACCGCTCTCGGTCGGTGAATTTCGAGTTTTGAAAAATCTTGAAAAAAATGTGAAAAATATTCCGTCCATTAATCCACGGTAGAAAAAATAATAAAAAATGTTAAGCTCATATCGAAATACCGTCGCTGTCAGAAAACCGCCACTTCACGACCTTATGACATAAATATCTATTACATCATGTATAGGAAAAACAACACGATGTTATGTTACTTTTTTGGATGACAATAAGCCTCTGAATGGAAAACAATTCAAAATTTTAGTATGAAACTCAGCTCTAATATCGTCAATTTTCATACTTTATGCTTGGTAAAACTATAACGCAAAAATATAAGTGAAAAGAAGTTAGGAACCAAAAAATATTGGTTGCAAGCTTATCAGTGACAATTGAAGAAAGACTGGGTAAATTAGTTATTGATGATTGTCCGAGGATTGCTCCACAAAAAACTGGATTAGATTACTCGGATTGAAAGACCGCTCTCGGTCGGTGAATTTCGAGTTTTGAAAAATCTTGAAAAAAATGTGAAAAATATTCCGTCCATTAATCCACGGTAGAAAAAATAATAAAAAATGTTAAGCTCATATCGAAATACCGTCGCTGTCAGAAAACCGCCACTTCACGACCTTATGACATAAATATCTATTACATCATGTATAGGAAAAACAACACGATGTTATGTTACTTTTTTGGATGACAATAAGCCTCTGAATGGAAAACAATTCAAAATTTTAGTATGAAACTCAGCTCTAATATCGTCAATTTTCATACTTTATGCTTGGTAAAACTATAACGCAAAAATATAAGTGAAAAGAAGTTAGGAACCAAAAAATATTGGTTGCAAGCTTATCAGTGACAATTGAAGAAAGACTGGGTAAATTAGTTATTGATGATTGTCCGAGGATTGCTCCACAAAAAACTGGATTAGATTACTCGGATTGAAAGACCGCTCTCGGTCGGTGAATTTCGAGTTTTGAAAAATCTTGAAAAAAATGTGAAAAATATTCCGTCCATTAATCCACGGTAGAAAAAATAATAAAAAATGTTAAGCTCATATCGAAATACCGTCGCTGTCAGAAAACCGCCACTTCACGACCTTATGACATAAATATCTATTACATCATGTATAGGAAAAACAACACGATGTTATGTTACTTTTTTGGATGACAATAAGCCTCTGAATGGAAAACAATTCAAAATTTTAGTATGAAACTCAGCTCTAATATCGTCAATTTTCATACTTTATGCTTGGTAAAACTATAACGCAAAAATATAAGTGAAAAGAAGTTAGGAACCAAAAAATATTGGTTGCAAGCTTATCAGTGACAATTGAAGAAAGACTGGGTAAATTAGTTATTGATGATTGTCCGAGGATTGCTCCACAAAAAACTGGATTAGATTACTCGGATTGAAAGACCGCTCTCGGTCGGTGAATTTCGAGTTTTGAAAAATCTTGAAAAAAATGTGAAAAATATTCCGTCCATTAATCCACGGTAGAAAAAATAATAAAAAATGTTAAGCTCATATCGAAATACCGTCGCTGTCAGAAAACCGCCACTTCACGATCTTATGACATAAATATCTATTTTATTATTTGTAATTGACTCACCAAAGTTATTTTTTTAATTTATTCTTGTACTATAACGTAGATAATTATTTTTTTCTTGCAAAATTAAAAAAATAAAAAATTAAAGTAGTTATAAGTGAAGACGTTGGTAATTTTTTCCCGCATTGGGCTAGATATGGAGTATTTTAATGTCAAGCCATATCACAACCTCCTTTAACGATATTTTTCTTAGCAGAATCTGTAAAATTAATTTATATCTTCTATTTCCAGCGAATCCCTTGAAAGAGGGAAGCCGATAATAATTTTCTGGTTTTACGGGCAGTTTCGTTAGCAGCTTCGAAGCATCTTCTAGGAATAGGGAGGTCAAGGCTTGAAAAAACAGAGGAGAGTAAGAACAGAGGAGTTGATCCTTGTGTAGTTGGATCAGAGTTAAAATTGAATCGGGTTTAACGAAGCAGAAGCAACCCTAGGAAGAAGAGAAGGAGCACAGAGAAGCTTGATTTTTTTCAGGTTGAACTTTATTTATTTTTCCTTTTTCACAAAGTTGGCTTTCCTTATTTCTTTGTCGTACCAGGAGCTAACATAACATACCATACCATACCGACGGCACACGTTTCTCGACAGCCATTCACGTTCGTACTTTCTTCTGGGGAACTTGTGCACGTACACTTCCCCTGGCTACGTGTCCTTTAACTGAGTCTTAAATACGTGACGCCAGGATAATGGGGAAGATTTCACAGCCGAGATCCACCGTAAACCGTACGTACCAACTACCAACAGTGTGCTACCCTACCAAAGGCTCGGCAACTCTCTCAGCTTCCACGTGAATTCGATTCTCCCAAGAGTTACTTTAACTTTTACTGACAATCTTTGACTGTCACGAAAAATACAAAAATGTCATTTTATGTCTGAGTGGTAAAGTAGTCAACAGACTTGCCCGGTAGATTTTGTATTAAAGAAATTATTTTTCTTAAATTATATTCATGGGAAAAATTACCCTAGATCATAATTTATTAGTAATAATACTTACTAAAATTTATAAAAGCTAATAGTAAAAAAAAGGCCATTCGGCAGCCGAAATGAAAGTAGATTTCATAATTTGAATTAGAATTAACTCTTAATTTGCTGTCATTTCTGACACAATTGATTAAGGAAGATAATGAAGCATGTGAATTGAAGCTTATTTAATAAGCTTTCAGATACAATTT
>JZSA01000486.1:0-21473 GCA_000956155.1 Cotesia vestalis | reverse complement strand
AAAAACCACGCCGATCGGCGCTAATCCGGTCAAAATCGGTTGATTCGTTCGAGAGATAGCGTGAACGAAAGAAAACCGAAAAAAGTGTTTTTTTCACATAACTTCGTCATTTCTTCTCGGATCGTTTTTGATGATATAGAATAATTTCAGAGCTTAAAAAATCGCGTCGATCGCCGCCAAAAACGTGGAAATCGGTTTATTAGTTCGAGAAATATCCTCGACGAAATATTTGGAAATAAGGATTTTTTCAACATAACTCCGACATTTTTTGGAATAACTTTCAAACAGCTCTACCGATCGATTCCAAAAACTAATCAGCTCTTAACATCATAAAACCACGTCAATTGCCACCAAGCTGGTCAAAATCGATTGATTCGTTCGAGAGTTATCATTAACGAAAAAAATCCAAAAAATTGTTTTTTGGGAATTACTCTGAAATTTTCGGTTCGATCAATTAAAACCTGAAAATAACTTATGATGATGATAAAACTGCCTCGGATGGCACCAACCGCGTGAAAATTGGTTGATCCATTCAAAAGTTATTGTTGAAAATTCCAAAAATAGTGTTCTATGAAACTTCTATCCGACTTTTGAGCTGGGAGAGCTCAAATGCAAAGAAATATTATTTCTTTGAACTCAGCGACCTCAAAATATCACATAAATTATATTTTGAGCTCAAAAATCTCAAAAATGTCATAACTACAATTTTAAGCGCCCAGGAATGGAATTAGCGGGAAGTTGCACGGATGGCCTTTAGGGTGAACCGTTTTTCTAATTTTTTTTTATTAAAGGACTTACCTGTAGTAGCCGAACCTAGCCTAAGAACAGCGTCGCCTTGAAGAGAAATAGATAGTGTAGCCGTGTCTTCAAGCCTCGCCAGGACTTCTTCAGGTATGTCTTCCGGTTCGCGGAGGCGGAGGGTGACTTCACCCCCGCCTCCGCCACCCTGACCAGCAGCCCCTCCAGGACTCGTCGAGGCCGAGTACATGAAAACTGACCCGTAGCCATGCAACGACTGCAGGGGCAATCTTACACCTCCTACTTCTCCGACCGGGCCCTGGAAATAAATAAAGCACAAAAAAATGATAAATTAAACTCATGAAATGGAGAGGTATTAAAAATATGAAAAATTTTATATTTTACAATGATAATCGCCGTTATTTATTGATCGAGTAATACAACATGTTTATTTAATAACGGACGTTGGAGAGACCGAAAATAACGTAATGATACTGCCGGACTAGGGATGCAAGTGGATGTTTGTAAATGCATTTGGATAGGTAATGTAAACTGCGAGCGCAGAAGGGAGCCATTATTTACGTAAATTGATTCGTCGAGCTGAGTATTTCCTCGTCACACACCGTATTTACAGACATCAGGCTAGCTAGCTGACTGGGTGGTTCCAGCTTTGGTTCTGCGAGTCCTGGAAAGGGCTGCTGGATGGACTGGATTCGTCGCTCGCCGCACCAGTCGGGAATGAGAGTAATTTATTTTAATGGTCATTTTCGTAATGGTCCTTTGAATATTGCACACGACCACACTCAATTGTCGGTACTGGGCCAAAAGTAAATTTTATTCGTACGCCAATATATTTATTTTAATTTCATCGCTGGCCGTTGAAAAATTTATGGTGAGTTCTGACGTGCTCTGATAAGTTAAACTCCCGAAAATCATAAAATCCTCTAATAGAGACTTGCATTAATTTGACGTCACTAAAAATGAATGATTAAATTTTTCGACAATTTTCTGCCATTCCTATCAAAAAATCCACATGAATTTTTGATAGGAATCCACATAGGAAAGTATGGATTCGTAAAGGAACCCATGGGAATTCACATAATAAATATAGATTTCTAGATGGAAAATCCACACAGGAAATATGAATTTCTATACGAATCTACATAGGAACTTTTGGGCTCATGGATTCCTGCATGGGAAATTTACATCGGAAGTATAGATTCCTATAGTGAATTTATTAAAATGAAATCTAAATTTTTTTTATTAAAATTAAAAATTTGAATACGAAAATTCATCACTATAATTTATCTGTTACCTAATAATGTTATTAATTGAAATAATTGAATAATTTAATTAAATAAACAATAAATAGTCAACGTTTGACTCAAGAATTATTGAAATTCAAAATTCGCGCGTTCTATTCTGTGCAATGTTGCCACACTGCGTTGAATTACGTGGTTTATTTATTGTTGGACATAAATCATATGCATAAATTGATTTCGAATAAGCACCTCAAAAGAGTCGAGTAATTTTTTTTTTAATTTTAATACTTAACTCTTCAATATTAACTCTCTTATAATGAGACGATTTAGCGACAATGCGCCACCTATTGGATATTTTTAGTACTAACCAGCATCAAAAAATTATATATAAGCTTATCGAGATATATCAAGCTTAATATGGAAATATTAAGCCAGATATGATTAATTTCCATGTCAAAAATCATGTACGAAACATTTTAGGCAATATCAGAACATATTTTAAATTATCTATGGATATATAAGCTTACAGAGAGACTAAATGTGGATTTATCAAGTCATATAAGGATATGTCACACCATATCTACCCTTAGAAGACGATATATGCTCACATACAGCACATTTTTATGTCAGAATGTTATTTATTGTCATATAAGATTAATTTTAGAGAAATTAAGTCGAAGTATCATTCAGGATAACGAAAAAAAAAAAAAATTGAGCTTTTGATGTTAATTTCAAAGTCTGTAATTGGAAATTTTTGTAAATTTATAAATTTATACCAAACTAATTTTCCAGTGGCTTCTATCTGAAGCTCATACCATCAATGCTCTCAATCTTAATGGTAGCAATAATTTTCAACGGTTCTAAAAATTCAAATGACTACTGGGCGCCATTCTCTAATCGTCCTCTCAAAATAAGAAGCCCTAGCCTTTAATGCCCGTCTATTGGAACCCAGAACAAAGAAAAAGGAAAAGAGGAATAGGAAAAGGAAGAACTATCGATTGAAGAGTATTATCATCATGGATGTCGCATAGTTATAGGGAAAGATGTCTATTTAAACATATATATTTATGTCTCGTTTTATTTTATGACTATAAATTCCCCGAGTAATTTTGTTGGATCTGAGGGACGTGGGTTGACTTGGAGTAAACGTCGTAAGTGGAACGATCGATTTACGAACGTGACACAGAGAAGAACCACCATACCAGTAGCAGTAGCTCGTCTGCTATTTCTCGTCCCTCCTCTTTATCGAATATCGTGTTTTGAGCTTCTATCCAGGAGGACCGTCCCAGAGGATACCATAAACACGATGTAACCCGAGAAGACGAAAGGTCTCATGAGAGAGAGGAAGTTGCTTATTTTTACGAGCAAGATTTCAAGGAAATGCACTACTTATTTACTCTATTCATATCCTACCGACAATCAATAAATTACTTATTTTTATTGCGTCCCCTTCATCCAACATCGCTATCACCATCATCCTCGTCATTACGTCTTCTATGTTTACGTTAGCGTAATGTCCAATAAGACGTCATTTCGTTTTACGACGCTTCCTTTGACGGAAAAGACCACCACGATGAATCACTGACTTGGGATAATAAAGTTTACTGTAAAATACGATCAGTGTGACAGCTAAACTCACTTTTTACTGGCGCCGAATATTTCTATAGTGGCGCAGAACTTTCGTCCGGGCTACGACTGAAACGACAAACAACAGGAAGCACGCAAGATACAACAATTCGGGGATACTTTTTTTGTGACCTTCAATTGTTGTGCTACTAGGAATCTCAAAGTTACTCCTTTGATTTATTGGAAAACTTGAATTGGAAGAATTATGTCATGATATGTCTATCCAGATCATCCCTATCAAACCAGCCTGGATTTTTAGATGGCGTTTTCGGATAGATTCCCAATATAATTTTCCTACATAAAAATCCAGGGTAGGATCCTCCATAGATTCCCATATTAATGTTGTTCAATTGCTATCTCATACGTCTCAATTAATTTTTAGGAACAATTCTGACGAAGTATTATCGTTAAATAAATTATTAAAAAAGTTTGGAAAATCCAAATGAGCATGCCTTAAGCGCTCATAATATCCATAAATATGTTAAACACTACTATATAGTCTCGGCTATAGTACAGTTACATACTCAGCCTGTATTTCAGAAAAAAAATTAATATGGCTGACCAAAACATAAAAAATGGATCAAACTGCTAGCCGAAATAAATTAATTTTAATTATATAAAAAAATTTTAAGCTTCGATTTTTTTCCACAGCTATCCGGAAAACTCTAATGAACAGTTTAAAAAAAAGATTGAGTGAAAAAATGAAATTCCTCAAGAGTTATAAGGTTTACCCCTCCATGTGAACTTGAAAAAAAATATTTAAACTGTTCAGTAATCATTTCTCTTAGCAACAAAGTGTGTTTTATATAATTTCTTTATGTTTGAACAATTTAAAAGGTGATTTAATCCGAGGAAATCGGGGGATTTTAATTTTTTGGCGGTAGCAAAGCTATGCCTTCGCGCGTTCGCGCTTAAGGCATGCAAAATTGAAATTTAACAAGTAGCTATAGAGACTATTGGCGGATTGCACACATGTCAACTTATGTGTCTACCTCATAGAAAAATTGAAAAACAAAAAATTTCTATTTCAGTCAATCAACTTTCGTAGAAAGTAAAATATAAAATCAAAATTTTCTGACGAAATCTTTTGAAAATATTTTAATGCAAAAGATGAGAAATTCACGAAAATTTCAGTCCGACATGGAAATTAATCATATCTGGCTTACTATGTCCATTTTAAGCTTAATATGACTTGATAAGGTCACATATAATTTTTTTATGAAAGTTAGTACTAAAAAAATCCGATAGGCGACGCATTGTCGCTAAATCGTCTCATTATAAGAGAGTTAATATTGAAGAGTTAAGTATTAAAATAAAAAAAAATTATTTGACTCTCTTGAGGTGCTTATTCGACTTGAATTTCTAATAAAAAAATTAGTTTGTATCAATCAAATTATTTTAAAGACCTTTTTTTGGCTTAAGTAAATTTCAACTGAAATCTCTACTAAATTTTGCAAACAAAGATGGCTGCTGAGTGATATAAAACAATGCTACGACTAAGTGGAGCGTCAGTTGTTAAAGAAAACACTTGTTTCCAATAGAATTCATCCGGCATAAGACAAAGACAAGGACAGAGACACAGCAGATAGAAGCTCGTCGAAAAACAAACCAGGAATGTATGAAAACAGGTGAAATAGGATTAAAAAAAGCTACTCGCTCCCAGGGGAGGCTCGCGACGCCTGTAAACAATGCATTCTGCAGGATTTGTGCGGTCAGGCGTATACGTCGACTCGGCTGTGTTTTTAAACAATAATTCATCACCGGACATTCCGCTTCGGTCATCCCGGCTGACTATATCTCCTATTTTTCTGTATCCGATCGTGGATCGTCGATGTTTTTATTTTTTTATTCCTGTAGCAAAAAATGCTTTATTGCTACAGACCGATCCATTGGACGAGTTCTCGGGTTCGTCTTATGAAAGCTCGCCGTTAAACTGGACCGGTGTTTTATTGCTTTTATTTCATCTCAGCTCCGCAGTCAAGCGGCAAAAAGGAATTAAATTTTTTGAGAAATAGAAAATGAAACAGTGTAATTGCTCTACGGGAGGTAGTAATGGAATTTTTGGTTTTAATAATGCTGGTAATTGTTTGATTTTTATCAAATATCCAATTTTTTATCATTTTTTTATAGTTTTAATTTATAAACTATAAAAATAATTGATAATTAATCTTGGATATTAAATAGTTGAGTTCTAATGACTAATTTTCCCCATTGTTTGACATTTATACAGAAACTTTTTTTTTTTTAACTTCCCGCTAAAAAAATTAAAAATTTTTACCCCGGTTTTTCGAAAAATCTCATATAACTTTTAAACGGCTTGACTGATCGAATCGAGATAGGTGGCTATTCAAAGAGCACTATTGTCATTAAAATTGACGAAAATTTGAATCAATTCAATTCATTAGATTTTGAGAAATCTCAAAAATAAAATTTTCAAAAAATTGTTTTTTTGGAATAACTTCTAAATGGCTGTACCGATCAATTCCAAAAAATAATCAGCTCTTAACCATGAACAACCACGTCGATCGCCACCGATCCAGTCAAAATCGGTTGATTCATTCAGACTTTTCAGCTCAAAGAGCTCATAAAAATAGAACAGCCATCTTTTTGAGCTCGGAGAGCTTAAAATAACAAAAAAATTATATTTTTGGGCTCTTTGAGTTCAAAACTTAAATAAATGAAATTTTGAGCGCTTAGATATGGAGTAAGCGGGAAGTTGCAGGAATGGCCTTTAAGGTCAACCATTTTCCTAATTTGTATTATAACAATATATCTATGTGGATGCTCAAATTTTTATTTAAAACTAGCGACCCGGTCCGCTTCGCTGAGCCTCAGTCACAATGACTAAAGTTTTTGTTATAATTTTTTATTTTATTATAATGATCAATTAATTTTTAAGTTCAATACAATAATAATTAATCTAGAGCAATAACTAAAATTAATAAAATCATAAGTAATAAATTTTGCATTATTCATCGTCAAATAAAAGATTCCTACCAAATTTCAAGTCTGTATTAGAAGTTACAGTGTGGAAATAGAAATTTAACATTCTAACATCCACCCCCGCAATCTTTATTGGGGGGTGGGTTTTTGTAAAATCCGCTCTTAGATCATTTCCGCATCACATATAGAAGACTCCACCTAAATTTACCGTCTTTAGGATCTACAATTTGAAAGTTAAAAATTTTCATTGTTAATATCCACCCCCGCAACCCCCTGTGGAGCGAGCTATCGTAAAATTCGTTCATAGATTATTTATATATCTCTTACGGAAGATTTCTACCAAATTTGGGAGCTATAAGAGCTATAGTTTACAAACGAGAATTATTCATTGTTAACGCCCTCGCAATCCCCTTTGAGGGAGGATTTTTTAAAAATTTTTTTACATACAAACCTTCTCCTAAAAATTCTGAATACAACAAAAAAAATTTTGCTCACTCGGTCCAGCCGTTCTCAAGTGATGCGTGGACATACATGCGGCATTTTATTTTTATTTATATAGAAGATAGAAGAAGAAGATATCATAAAAAATTGATAATTACGTACTGAATATAAAATCAAATTACTCAATTTTTTTAAATTAATTTGTTAAGCTGCCTGGTCAATATTTGGTTCTTTTACCCTAGTAATTTATGAAAAAAATAAGATACTTATCTTAATTATTAATTTTCTAGAAAAAGAATTAAAAATTTTTTATCTTGCTAATTTCTAGAAAAATGAAAATTTTTTATAAGATTGTAAATTTTTTCTAGTTTAATTTAATAAAAAATATAGAATTTTTATTTCGTTTGCCAACACTAGGCAAAAGGTCAAGTATAGAGTTAGCTTGTTTTAATTAGCAAGAAAGATGTAAATGTTAAACGTGAAACGCGAAGTGTAATACGTAAAATGTTGAATATAAAAGGCAAAACGTAAAATGTAAAATGGACGAGAATGTAAAGAAGACGAAGAAGAGAAAAAGGTTGTTGTAACAGTAACAGGTAAAAAATGTTGAGCGTTTTAACGTGTAAACGTTGGGTAGGTCGTCTTGATATATCGAGTGTTTCACCAGTGCAGTGTATTGCATTGTTTTCACGAGCTTGGTGCATATTATTCTTGAAAGCCTGGGAGTCATTAAAGCGAATGTTTCGGAATAACGAAATAGCCTCTACTCTGAACACCCTCCACAAAACGTTACGGACGGGCGTAACGGTCTACGCCACAAGCGAACCATAAATTTTCAACGAGACAACCAACGCACGACGAGCTTTTCTTTTTTTTTTTTTTTAAATAAATAAAATTACTAAAACTAAACCGGGTAAAAAGAATCCACCTGAATAAAAATAATAAAAATGAAAATAAAATAACAAACAAAGAGCACAACTGAGAAAGATACAGCCACAGAGAAATGCAAATGTGTCACCATCTGTCGCTTACACACTTTGCGGAGCTAACCGATTCTTCGAGGGCATTTTTCCCCTTCCAAGGGATAACTAGGCCACCGGAGACCTAGTAAGACTACTATGTTTACATTTTACATTTTATTTTATTTGCCAATGCTTTTTGTGGCCGATTGTGATCGTTGTTTGTGCTGAACAAAGTAACAAGGGTACTGTAAATACTGCTAAATTATTATTATAGCACTTTGTGTGACAGAAATGTTTTTGCTATCAGTGGATTCAAAATTGCTGATTGCTTAAATTTAAACACAGTTTATTTATTTATTTATTGGTCTGGATATCTCACTTGACGGTTTGTTGATTTGTTAGAGGAAAAACTATACTGGGTCCTGGGAAGAAAGATAGTTGGGAGAAAAGGTGGTAGATCCTAGGGCGCCACTTGGATAAAATTCAGGGAAAAATTGTGTTATTGCTGTACTAAGTCATATATAGACAGTTCAAAGTTACGAAATAGAAGCTTCAAAACGAACACGTTCGAGGCTTCATTAGATAAAAATGGCTTGACTGACGGAAATTTTTAATCAGACCTTTTGTGAAGAGCATTCAATTTACCTTAGAAATATAGGTCGTTCAAATTTTTTCGATAGATTGTTTCGAAGTTTCAAGGAGAAAATGGGTTTGGAAAAAGAAAATCAAAAATTTCCATAATCGATCTTTTGACGTTAATAATAAAGACTCAAACTTTTACAATTTTTTTACTCTAAATAACAGTTTTAGTATATTTTTGAAAAAAGAAAAAAAGATTTTTATGATCCAATTTGATTGTCATGAAAAAATGTTTTGTAATTTTATTGTTTTTCAAAAGTTTAGTGAAAGTTATCACGACAAAATAAATAAAAAATATTTTAATAATTTATTTGGCTAAGTAATTTAAAAATTAAAAATTATTTTTAAATTTAAATTCAAACAGCAGTGACGTAGTATTATATCCGGTGCGCAACGCCATCTTACAGCGAGTTTTAAAAATATTCATGTTAATATTGTCATCTAAAATAAAATAATAAACGGGTATTTCATAGTATCGGTTATATTTTGTGTGAAATAAGTAATTAAATGTAAAAAAAATTTTTTCCGAAGAATAAAAAATTATTTGTGAAAAATAATAATAATTAAAAAGCGCGCAGATGGCTACTGGCGATATTAAACAAAATACTTGATCGAACCCGGAAAGTTATGTGTTGTTTTGTAAAGCGTCCATCAGATACACTTAAAATTTATTCGAGATTATTCTGCATTAATTAAAAAAAAAAAAAAAATTCTCTTGTTTTGTTTGACAATATTAATTTTTTTAGGCTAAATTCAATTGTTTTGTGATATGTAATCTAAATATAGCAAATAAGAGTATAGGTTCATTTTTATTGGCTCTTTGCTTCAGTGGTCACAACCAATCACATTTATACACCAAAATTTATCAATTTTTTCTAATTAATTAAAAAAAAAATAAAATTGTTTTAAAAAAATTCAGAATAAATTCTATCTGTTAAAAAATAAAATAAAATAAAAGCTCTCTATTATTCTTAAAAATATTTTTCCAAAGAACGAGCATTAGCAAATCTTTAGGGGATAAAGCCCATCAATCTTCGGTTGTTATTGTTTTTAACCCAATCGGCTTAACTGATTCACGCCTCGAGATGTATTGATCTAAAGTGTTATCACACTAGCATCCATACACGGGATTATTGTGATTCGAATGAATTTCCAGTGCACTCGGGTGTAAAATCTTCCCAGCAATCAGTTAGAAAGCTCCCCCGTCCTTCTTCATCGACCCATTAGGTCACATTTTCAATTTTTATCAATTAAACAAAATGCGTCAGTGCTTTGATATTCAAAATCGAAATGAAATATTAAATTTTACAGAAAGCATTCTGTAATAAACGTTCATCAATTTGAAATTAAATAAAGCGTACGTTTGTAAATAATTGATTTCCCGATGAATCGAGTGTCCACAATACAGCGGAGATAAACATACATATACGTCCGTTTATTTATAATGTTCAGTAATATTTAATACGTAATATTACTTCTATAAATTATAAAGCCATGGAGCAGGAGCTGGAGCTGGAGCTTTTTACCCAAACCACGCTCCCTAAGCACCCGAGGTATATTTTCGTTTATTATTTTTCTCTCATCCTCCGACTGGGAACTCTAATAGTTTACTATTAGCTTCAGATATTATCAAAGGCAATGCCATAAAAACCTATATCAATAAAATTTGTCATCCGCTTTCTTCTTTGTACACTAAAAATATATAAAATAAAAATAAAAAAAAAAAAAAAAGAAAGAAAGAAATGAAGATAAAACTAAATAGAGGAAGAGCGCTTTAAAAATACTCTTTTGTGCATATATTGATCATGTCCCGTTCCCGTCGGCGCTCTATCAACCATTTATTAAATATTTTTATAATTCAGACCGAGCTTTTGTTGAATTAATATTTCATGACAATGCCTGCTTCCAAAGACTAATCACATGCTTCAAAATGCATCGAATTAAACGCTTTTAAATATAAGTATCGAGAGTGCTGGCTGCTTTATTCAATATTTCTGTAAAAGCTTAATCCTTCGTTAAAATTAAAGGAAAAGCATCAACAATTGGTGGTAAAATACTTGCTAAATTTGTGAGCGAGAGGAATTAGGGTCGGAAAGAGGCTCTGGACTCTGGAGTGGCAAATATTAGTACGAAAACTGGCGCTGGCAGGGTTCCCATCAAAAGCTGCTTAAGCGCCCTCCTCTTAATGCTTTCACCAAAGCCTGAAGAACAAGAACCAACCCGGCAATACCGTAATTCCACTCGGACCGACGTTAACGTCCTTGCTCGGGTTTTAAGTCCCGATCTAAGGGTGGTCATACGTTCCCAGTTTTAGAATATGTGATACCGTTGCTTTTTCGAAGACCGGAGGCCAATCGATACAGTGGAATTATAACTGACTTTATTATAGATAGTATTTGGACGGAATTTTAAGTGAAAAAGCACCTATATAGTGTGTCACTAGAGATTTAGCGATTGGAAAGAGCTTTGGGATCAATTTAGACCCAGTTATAAGTCGCTATAAGGATTGGTGATGGAATTTAAGAATTTTGATGGTCAAAATTGAAGAAATTGATTGGGCTTAAGGATTTTAAGGTGTCTTTTGAAAAAAGGATTAATGATTTGGTTGAATTAGCTATTGGAAGCATATATATAGTGTTTGGGTAATGATTTGGCAATTGGAAAGGATCAAGAGGTCAATTTATAACTAATTTTGGATAATTTTGAAGAATAGTGTAGATTGTATTGTAGGAATTGATAATATTTGATGCTAAAAGTGAAAGAAATTGGTTTTTCCGGAAATTGTAAGATCTTTTTAAGGAAGAGAATCAATCATTTGGTGAAATTAGCAGATTGGAGCAATAATACAGTGTTTCGATTACGTTTTATCGATAAAAAAAGGTTTTGAGATCAATTTTGACGTGGTCTTAGATAACTAAAGAAATTTCAATGGCGAAGGTTGAAAAAATTGGCTGGTCACAAGGATTTTAAGGTGTCTTTTGAAAAAAGGATCAATGATTTGTTGAAATTAGCAAGTTGGAACACTAGAATGATGTTCGGCTGATGATTCATGGATTGAAAAGGACTAAGATATTAATTTGGAACTAGTTTTAGGTGATTTTGAAGAGTAATGTGGATTGTGTTGTTAGAATTCAAGAATTTCAATGTTAAGAGTGCAAAAAATAGGTTTTACAACAAAATTTTCAAGGTGTTTTCTGAAACTACGATCAAGAATTTGGTAAATTTAGCAATTTGAAGCATTAATACAGTGTTTGCTTGAAAAATCATCAATTAGAAATGACTTTAAGATCAATTTTGACCTGGTTCTGGGTGATTTTGACGAATAATGTGAATTGTATGGGTAGAATCGACAAATTTCAAGGTTAAAAGTGCGAAAAGTTCACTTTGTAACAGAATTTTAAGGTGTTTTTTATAACTAAGATCAATTATTTAGTTAAATTAGCAAAGAAGAGCAGAATTGCAAAATTTGGTGTCGAATTGAGAATATAGTTAATATATATATCAAAAGTATAGTGACAAGTAAGCAAAGCGAGAAAATATAAAGGTTGAATCCTTATCCCACCCTTTGGCGAGCTTAAAAATAACGTCAATTTCTTATGTATGTACAGCGACGCAGAATAAAAATTCCCCGAGGGACTACAGGTTAGGATATGTCTCCCTGAAAATGGGCTGCCAGTGATAGGATAACAGCGGGAATGGTGAAGGAGGCTGTAATAGTAGGTTTGACGTAAAAAATCTCGGGAATAACTTTCGAGATAACAATTTAAAAAGAAATACGAGGTGGTATCGATTGAGCGACAGGAAAGTGAGTGGAGGATAAAAATTTGTTTCTGACAACCCTCGAAAAACTTTTTACACATTATGTATATATCCGTCCTGTAGCAATACATTTATTCTAATATTATCAGAAATAGATACACCTATATATTCCCGGCAATAAATGTACGCACACGCACACACAGACATTTGGTTATTTTTTTCACGGGAAACTTGGTGGGAAGAAAGAAATTTTATTGGCGAATATTTTGGTGTGAGACTCTGGAATCTCGAATATTCGATTTAGTAACCTATACATATTTAGTTTCCTTTTTTTTTTTTTTTCATGTACCCAAAGTTTATGGGATATTTCCCTCGCGGCGCTGCAAGTACCCACGTCCAGAACGTGAACAAAAAAAAGTAAATTCCAATTCCACCAATTGGTAGCCGGTTTTGGTGAACTATAAACATCTAGGATGTAGGTATGTGTGGGTGCAGATATGAGACTTTGTTCCTTAGAGCAGCAATAAAAATTCGCGTTACGTTGCCAACAATGTGTCCGTAGTTGTGCGGAACGAAAATTGCCGAGTTAAACACAAGTGCCAGAGCGATGAATTTATAGCTAAAGTCCACGCTAATATTTATCTTTTTTACCAGACCGGTTATATTTTTAAGACAGCCATCCCATCTCCTTTGCACTTTAGCTAGAAGAAAAATGAAAACGTCAAGCGATGACGGCCGTGACGAAACATAACTTTTTCATTTCCTACCAACTTCCGTCTTATATTTTTATCCATAGAACCAGGCTGCTATATGTACATACACATTTATACACTTGCACACAAGTTTGAGTTGACGGTAAAAGTTGGTGATACAAGCGCCAGAAGAACTGGCAAAGCTTTGGCTCCCATTTTATTCTCAGTGAACCGTCATCCTCTGCCCGCTACGTCACGTAACCTACGAATATCTTTTGTACGTGAGGTTCGTGAATAAACACCAAGAAAGGCTCCGGAACTGGCGGTTCCTTAGGATGTTCATTGATTGAAAGCTTCAGGAAGTTGAAATTCGCAGCCACAGGACCGAAGAAACTATTGGAAAACCCGCCGTAGTAGCATCAGTCACATCAGTCATCCTGATAAAGGATCACTGGGGAACATTTAGTGGTAAGTTGATTACCTGGAGCACCAGTCGAGTAAACAAAGTAGGTTAGGCATCACCCGGAATTGAAAGAATAAGTCGGTGATGGAGAAAACGTGAAAAAACTGTGTAGCATCGGTTGGCAGCCAGCCAATCGCCGGCTCCTGGCACTGAAAGTTAATTTGCGTAATGGTGTGTGTTCAAATTCTCTCCCTTCCGTGTTGTTGACTGATTCAGAAGTGATGGGATGAGAAGTGGTGATAAAATATGCGGGCATGCCATGTGGTTCCTTCGTTGGGACATTAGGCGGGAATTGATAATTGATATCTTCAATCGTTGATATTGCCGGAAGAGATAGCTGTTTTCGTTTTCAGATTTAATAACTTGATAGGGGGGAGGGCTGATAAAACGACCGGGATTATCGGTTGAGTAAATGCTATTTAATGGCCGGCAGATTATCAGAAAGAGGTACGTCCACGTACGGGGTCGAGCTTTGTGAATCTGCCTCGGTGATAAAAAATGGGAGTTGTGTAAATAGTGGTGTGATTCTTTGTTGGAATTTCGAGAATCCTATCAAATAAAACCAGCCTAGATTTCTACATGATATTTTCCGATTTCCATATGCTTTCCTATGATATTTTCATGTAATTTCCTCTAGAAATTCAGAAAAAAAATATAATTCTATGTAGTCGTACGTACTTTCATGAATTAGAAAATAAACTGGGTACATCAAGGACGCGAATTGCAGACTTCGTGCTTGTCAGTCTTCCACACTACCCAGTTGTCCAAGATCTTTAATTGATATTATATACTTAACTGACACTCAAATATAACCTATCAAAAAACATTCATGTAGGTTTGTATGGAGATCCATGGGAATCTAAATGAGAAAGTATGCTTTCATATAGGAGATATGGAATCCATAAGATTCAATGTAGGAATGTATGGATTTATATGGGAATCTATGTGTCCCGCAGTTTATTATGTGAATTTCCCATGAGATCATCCATGTACCCATGCCTTCCCAGGTGATTTCCATATAGTAATCCATGTACCCATACCTATATGAATTTCCATATGGGAATCCATGTACCATTTCATGTATGAATTTCTATATAAATCCATTTATTCCTACATCGAATTTTATAGATTCCTACCTGATTCCGTACTTTCTGATGTGGATTCCCATACAAACCCACATGGATTTTATATGGGGCAATCAAAAGTCTAACAGTCCCAACTCCAAAGCTTTCTTTTCTGCTCATCCAGACAAACAGAGTCACCGAAATTACCATTTATAGTGATTCAGCAATCAGGTTTTCCTGGTTCGGAACAAAAACATCTATATCTTTGTGGTTGTCGCGGCTTTGTTGCAAGTTGGTCGGAGACGTATTCCATCCTTGATTCGATAGATGTATTGAATTCAGAGATACAGGAGCAAGGACCCAGTATATATGGAATCCATAAGATTTAATGTAGGAATGTGTGGATTAATATGGGAATCTACCTGTCCCACATTTTTTTAGGTGGATTTGTAATGAAATTATCCATGTACTAATGCCTTTCCAGGTGGATTTCCATATAGTAATCCATGCCTTGTTGAATAGATTTCCATATGGGAATCCATGTATCATTTTATGTATGCATTTTTATACAGATCTATGCATTCCTACAATGAATCTTATGAATCTGTACTTTCTTATGTGGATCCTCATACAAACCTACATCCAGTTTTTTGATAGGGTAATGCCTAGCAGCCTCAGACGGAAAATTGGTGGCAGCATGACTGGTAACATTTGTGATTTAGCACTCGGACGACAATGGAGTGTCAGTAGGAGGAAAATGTGAATGTATATAACACAAGAATAGCAATAGCACGAACAATTGTAAGAATGGTAGAAGCAACAATAGCAACAATAAGAACAATAACATCGAGAACAAGAGTTGGAGTGATGGAATAGGGAAAATAAAAATTTAAAAGAGTAGTTACGGTTGAGTATATACAAGAGTAATAAAAATTAACGATCTCTAAACGGAACAGAAGGAAAGTTTGAACGTCAAGAGTACCCGGTAGTATATTGCCAAAGTCGTTAACATTCCGGGGTAAAGTTAGAGCAAGAGTTTGAGTGAAAGACTGAGGAAGAAATGAAGAAAAGAGCTGGAGGTTTGAAACAAAAAAATGAAGAAAGGGAATGGGTTTTAACTACTGGGTGAAAAGAAGAATTAGAAAAAGGTGTATGCGTTGGATATGCGGGTTCTTGAAGGTAACTGCTGCCTCGGCAAAACCTACTAAGGCAGCTCAAGGGAGGAAGGAGCTTAGAATCTAGGGAAAGAGTAAAAAAGTGTGGTTTTAGTTTTGTTGAAAATATAAAAAAATAAACTCGAGTGGAGAGTGAAGCTGAGCGAGTTGGATCCAGCTCCGAGATTCTTCACAATCGGGGTTGAGATAACGGTTGTAAGTTGTATCTAAAAGTGGGCGGACACACTGGGGGTGTAACATCGTTCTCTATCCTCCTCCTCTCGATTTATACTCACTGTTCCGTGCGAATAGAAAAGCTTTTGTTTGGTGCATTACCAGTGCCCAGAAACAAAAACCCGAGGCGTACAAAACAAACAGGTTAAGCAAAAACAACAAAGAACAAAATGAATGCACTAGTATTGTATACTTTGTTCGAGGTCGGACCATGTGTATTTCCGAGCGGAGAGAGTTGACGTTTCGGTGGACTATAAAAATAACAAAGATCACCATTGACTACCCGGATAATTCTGACAGATTGCAACGCCAGATGATAACTTTTTCTTTCTTCAACAGATAAACGTAATCGCAGCCAGTGTTGTCGATTAGAAATGAGTCCACCCCTTCCCTCGTTTTCTTCTACCCTACATCCCCTAGACGCCGATCGATTCGACATCCGTCACCCAGACTTCTTTGAGTTCCAAGTCGAGGGTAAACAAGAATTTGCATTTTACCCTTACAGGACTTTTCCTATTTTACTCTCGCTTCTCTGACGTCTGGAATCCCGTCTAGACTATACCTATACCGGGTCCTTGCTCCTGTATCTCTGAATTCAATACATCAATCGAATCGAGGATGGGATACGTCTCCTACCAACTTGCAACAAAGCCGCGACAACCACAAAGATATAGATGTTTTTGTTTCGAACCTGGAAAACCTGATTGCTGAATCACTATAAATGGTAATTTCGGTGACTCTGTTTGTCTGGATGAGCAGAAAAGAAAGCTTTGGAGTTGGGACTGTTAGACTTTTGATTGCCCCATATAAAATCCATGTGGGTTTGTATGGGAATTCACATCAGAAAGTACGGAATCAGGTAGGAATCTATAAAATTCGATGTAGGAATAAATGGATTTATATAGAAATTCATACATGAAATGGTACATGGATTCCCATATGGAAATTCATATAGGTATGGGTACATGGATTACTATATGGAAATCACCTGGGAAGGCATGGGTACATGGATGATCTCATGGGAAATTCACATAATAAACTGCGGGACACATAGATTCCCATATAAATCCATACATTCCTACATTGAATCTTATGGATTCCATATCTCCTATATGAAAGCATACTTTCTCATTTAGATTCCCATGGATCTCCATACAAACCTACATAGATGTTTTTGATAGGTTATATTTGAGTGTCAGTTAAGTATATAATATCAATTAAAGATCTTGGACAACTGGGTAGTGTGGAAGACTGACAAGCACAAAGTCTGCGATTCGCGTCCTTGATGTACCCAGTTTATTTTCTAATTCATGAAAGTACGTACGACTACATAGAATTATATTTTTTTTCTGGATTTCTACAGGAAATTACATGAAAATATCACAGGAAAGCATATAGATTTTTTTGTCAGGGAGAAATTTATAGCTTGAAACAAAAGACAACATTTTAGTGTAAATTGGGGAGCATAACCAAGAATGCATCATACATCAGACTGAGGTGATTGGGTGGGTCTGTCACTCGCATGAATTCCACGTCAAACGATTCTCGAGTATTTCACTAGCTTTCTCTGTACTTGGAGTTGTAAAACGCGACATACCTCCGCCCCTTCCAGCTTTGGAAAACTTATCCTTTCATTCCGTGCATCTTGACTAGCATCGAGAAATTCCGTTCGACGTACTAACATATAGACTCGCAAGTAGTTGCAAAGGAAAATATTCGGAATTCTGTCAAGAGCTGAAGCACTTTCGTCAACTCGAATTTTATACCGACATATTTCGGTCCTTGAAAATGAATCCGAGATATGCGAAGCAATGACACTCCAATGCAGCTGTTGTGCTCGATAGATCGACCTCAACGCTGTTCGACGTACTTCTTTATTTTGGCATCGACAAAAAAACGAGAAAACGTGAGATGGGGATTCTCCGTTCGTACGTGGAATACGGAAAATGGGAAATGAAAAATAAAATTATTGGATATTTAAAATAAAATGCATGATATGCTATATAGTATCTATAACTCTAACTCAAAGTTTGTGAGGGAATATACGGGAAATAAGTATCAAGAAATAAGCTATCAAATGGGTAAAAGATTCAAGATAGATCGGCTTTGCATAATGCAACGTTCTGATTTATGAAATGAGAGATTCTAACCCACCATTTTACTTTATTTTCTCTCTGGTAACCATCAAATGGAAGCTTTAATTCAAGATGGAAGATCTCGAGACTATAAGGAACACCACGGAGATAACTCTGCGAATTGTCTTCCCGAAATTAGCTGCCCCAACTTGGATGTGTTAATAAAACCGGGATCTACGTTGAAAAAAATAGTAAAATAGTGAATCTTGGAGCATTAATGCTCTGCTGTGGCAAGAGATAAAAGGTTATAGAAAAAAAAAAAATTAAAATAGAGAATAATAAGAAAAGTAAGCTTTGTTTCAGTATTCAAGAACCGTACCAGACTTTATCTTTTCGCGCGATTTGACAAAAAACACCGAGTGCACGTGGCACGTTTGCTAAACAAAAGCTTCTACGTGTTTCGCGTTGTCTATTCCTCTGTGACCTGGGACTTAAAACTTAAATAATTTCCCGCAAGTAAACAATTATTGCAACGTTTAGCTTCTCGTCCAGCGAATCCACTTTGAACCAGGTTAGAATACCAAGAAACCACGGATTTGCCTCCAATTCCCAATTGTGGCGCCCAATGTCTGTCAACCCTCCTCAGTTTTATCAAGCCACGACCACGATCAAGGTTTCAAGTCGAGAATTGATCAAGCCAAGAAATAATGGAGGGCTGATAAGCCATCCGTTTAAACTTTTAGATTCGGTAGTTTCTCCATTCTGCAAGATGAAGCTGCGATATCGCACCAGAGGGAGCTGAGCTCATTGCAGTTTCTACCAAAAAAGGGGTAGAAGCTTATACGCGGGTTAAATAAATTCAGTGTACGTGGACGGAATTCGCGGGGGTTGGCCCGCGGCCGGATGATTTAACTAGTTTGGTAAGAAGGTTGAAAGGGCTCTACACCTTCCTTTAAATCAAGTGCCTTATACAACTAGTACGTTCTCCAAGTTCTGGCGTACTTTCGATCCAGTCTAGCCAAGTGCAGCGAATAACTTTTGGAGCATACTGGGATTCCTGAAAGCTATATAATAAGAATCGGTACTCCGTACGCCGCAGTGAACATGCACAGACGTACATGCCAGGAATCCGGAGCAGCTCCGAGGAATACCGAATAGTTAGCTGTTGTCCAAAAGCTAAACAGATTTCCGATCTGACCTAATCAACGATCAATCATCAACTCTGCGATTAAGCTTGCTCTTGTGGAGGTTAATGATGAAAAAAAAGCCACGCGAGCGAAAGGTTAAATTATTAATGATTTAGCAAAACAAGGTCTTTCTGGGATTTGGTATCCGTCTTTCGTTCCGTTTCTCGCCCCAGAGGGTTCTCGGGTGTTCACGTCCCTCAGTGGCCATTCGTCAAATATCACGCTGGTGGGATTTCTTAGGGAACTCGATCCATCTTTTTTGGTAGATGGCGAAAGATCGATCCTCCTCACGAAACGTTTTCTTCAACCTTTTATTATTCTCATTGCTCCTCCACAAGACTATTTTTCTCTCTGTCACTTTTCTCAACTCTTCTCTTTTTCATACTTAGAAAAATATATCCCGGTTGTACACTGACGGGTGCATTTTCCCGGTGAATTTCAACGACGATATCTCTTGTCTCGGGGGAGGAACCAGAACCGTCAAATTTATTCACGTCACGTTATAATACAAATTCGTTCGGGGTCACGCTTATCGTCTGCTATTTCTTTTAAAGATAAAGATACGATCATTGTTATTTTTTTTTTATCGCTATTACATCACCAGTTATTCACTTAATTAATTTATCAATACTGTAATTCCAGTCTGACGCAACCGATATTAGAGTCCGGCGCGGAAATAATTGAGAACCGAAGATTTATGTCAATATCAAGTCCCTGTGCTTTCACGATGACTAATGACCAAAACCAAACAAAGGATTTCTCAAATGCCCGGAAATTAAATTCACATCAATGATCCCTTACTGCCTGAGTTGACGTCAACCCTCCAGCATCCTCCAAATTCAGAATCAAAGGAATTATATTGAATGCATTGATCACCTTTTGTTTGTTTTTAATTTTATGCAGTTTTTTGTTGGTAATTTCCATTTTTAGCATCACAATCTGCCCGATCTGTTGTTTAATATTGGTTCGTTGATGTTTACAAGCAGGTGTCTTCTGTTGTTGGTCAACTGTGGCTTAAGAACCTAATAAATGTATTATAGCTTTAGTGGATCATCTTTTGACGATCTGAAGGATGGAGAAGCATTTCAAACAAATGATGGATTCTTGAATTGGGCTGATCATTATTTAAAGCTGTCAAGTGCAGTTGTGTCGCAGCAAACAATTAAAGTGAAAAAGCAAATGAAATATCATGATGCAATGACAACAAGTGTAAGATTGTGCCAAGAATTGAGTCATTGAGTCTATTCATTTTCTTTGAGTCTATTCACTCATTGGATCTTTTATTTCAGTATGAGGAGTAAAAAATGTTGCGTCGAGAGAGTTTGTAAGCATATATATGTATATTTATATATGTAGGTTGGTAATGTCATGACGAATGTGAAAAGCACTCGATTCTTTATGCCATCCGCGACAGAGTGCCAAGAAGCAGAAGAAAAATAAAAGCAAAAGACGCTGGTAAAAAAGAATTGGAAACAAGTACGAGAGGAAAAAGTGTCGTAGCCTAAGGAGTCAAGAGGATCGGGGGAATAATTTCAAATGTATGAGATTTTGTGAGAGCTTCAGCTTTTGCTTGAGTTCTACTGGAGCTCTAGATGCTGAAAGATCGCGAGAATCGAGAGACTGTACATTTTGTGGTGAAAAGTACCCTGTGTTGGAGGTGCCTTCGGGAATACGCAAATGTCCAATGTTCTCATCTCGTTTTCGATGTAAAATAGTATCTCAAAAGTCTATATTCAAGAGGGACTATAACTTTACGTTTTTGTCACCATTTCTATTTCAATGGATTTTGTTTTATTACCATGTTGGACGTCTTAAACTAAACCGTCTCGAGCTTACAATACAGATATATAGAGATACTAAGTCATATATTGAAGTAAAGACCGTGGGTGCTCGAAGCAGGAACAGGAGCTAAAGCGGGAGCCAGTTGTGCAGTGGGTGGCTCTCGTTGCCAGGATTATTGAATTTCCTGTCATCTACAGAAGAAATACGGTCTATTTACTTTGGCAGAGAATAAAGGGACGCTCTAAGTCGGTGGAAGGAAATCAAAGAACCTCCGCTAGGAAACTTTTTACGCGACACCTTTTTCATCACAATCAGAATCTTTAATTAAGACTTTGCTGTCTTAACTCTGTTTATGTTTTACGTCTAGCGATTGGAACGAAGACAGTATTTTTTTTCTCTGTCATTCAAGTTTTTGTTCATAAATGAAAAACTATTGCTTTAATTGAAAATTT
>JZSA01000481.1:0-11931 GCA_000956155.1 Cotesia vestalis | reverse complement strand
AAAATATCCTGGAGAAAATATCCTGGAAAAAATATCCTGGACAAAATATCCATATGACCCGTGCAAAAAAAATTTTGATTCAAAATGAATTTAAAATTGAAATTTATGTTTTAACAAAAATATGAATTATTTTTGAAATCAATTTTAATTTAATACTTTTAATGAAGTTTTAAAAATATTTAAAATATATAAGACTTAAAACATATAAGAATAAAGAATACATAAGACTAAAAAATATTTTAAATATAAAATATCCTAAATATTCTTAAGCCTTTATTAAAATTCTGCAGCAGGATCGAAAGTTCTACAGGAGTGCTTATTTTTTTTTTTTTTATTGACTTTTCAATATTTTGGTTTTTAAATTTCTTTTTTTAATTAATTTTAAGATATTTTATCCACAGATATTCTGATAAAAGATATTTTATCCTGAGGATATTTTGTCTTAAGGATATTTTGACAAGGATATTTTGCCGGGAATATTTTTTAATAACTATCATATAAATTTTTATTGAATTCTAATTAATTAAAAAATCTCTAATTAATTTAATAGAATGTCTCCATGAAATCATTACCGTCAGTCTTAATCAATCTTGAAACTACTGTAAATTTACATTTAGCAAACTTACCGTCAACTTGGTAAATTTGTTATCTAGGGTAACTGATATTTGGAGTTAGTAATTGTAATTACTAAGCGAGAGTAAGTTATTCTGAGAATTCTGGCTGTATTTACTATTGAATCAGTAGATAACTTCTATACCGAGTAAGCAAACACTGAGTCGAAGTAGTAGATGCCAGTTCTCACCGACCGTTCTCAAAGCGTGCGTCAAATACGTCGCTTAACACAACGAGTGTCATCTGACGTCGAGCTTACAAACTACTAAAAGCCCGGAATCCTATTCATTAACATCCGTTGATTATTATTCATCATTTGGTACAAGATTTATTTTTTTAATTAATTTTTGTGGTAATTAAGAATTTTTTATTTGAAAAAATAATTGTTGTATTGGTTAATTTATTTTTATGATCATCGATATCTTTCATTTGAGTACCCACATCAATTTTTCATATATTTATATATATTATATATATGAATATATGAAAAATATATAAAAATGCATGTGGGTACTCAAATGAAAGCTCTTGATGAGTGTAACATAAAAATGAGTTTAAATCTTCAAAAATATCAATAATTAAGAAATGACCTTGTATTTTATGACACATTGACATTTTTGAAGATACAAGCTCATCCCGACAATACACTCATCAAGACCTTTAATTTGAGTACCCTCATCAATTTTTCATATATTTATATATATTATATATATGTATATATAAAAAATATATAAAAATGCATGTTGGTACTCAAATGAAAGCTCTGGATGAGTGCAACATCAAAATGAGCTTATATCTATATAAATGTCATTAATTAAAAAAGTGCAGTGCAATTTAACAAAATTCATTATTTATAACTCACAAGTCACATAGTAACTGATAGCTTGCTAATTATCACCAATAATAATTTATAAAAATAGAAAAATTTTGTAATAAATTTTTTTCCCTGACATAGTATTAAAAAAGTACCATTATCCTCACGTAAATTTGCTTCAGAAACATTTTGAAAAATAAATGATCCTTTTTTTTTTTAATTTAATTATTAACTCACGTAACGAACAATCCATTTCCTCAAAATGATGTATTACTGCATAGGAAAACTCACCTGTAACAAAAATTAAATTACTCGATAAATATTTAATTACGTGGAAAGAATTTTTTTATCATTTATTTAGTTATTTTTCATAATCATAAAATTGTAAAGAATGAAATAACGTTAAAAACGTAACAAACTACAATGAGTATAAATAATAAATCGAAAAAAAATGTATATCGTCCACCCTGTGACCGTCCATGAACGCCGCATTGTGCGAACACTCTTGCATCGTGGACGGGTTAGTGACCGGACGTCCACCCCTTGCAACTACACACATACACATTGAACGGCGAGTATGTTAAAGTACATGAACGTGCATGGATGCCGTATATAACATTGGCTACGTTTAAATACAAGCATACTGTATACATACATAGTTGAAGGCAGTTAATGCGATGAAATACTGTCATTATAGTTGTCGTTTTGGTAATGACACTTAGATGCGGGTATTGTGTATAAGAGATATATATATATGATATATGCAACGTATGTGTCGTGATACTAACTCACTCCAATCTTGTTTGCTCTAGGTTAGGGGCCCAAATGTATTATTACTATTATTTATCAACAATTATTTTTTCAAGACAGTATTTTCAATAAAAAAAATAATTTTTTAATTAAGAAATTATTTCCCTTTTTTAAAAAATGTATTTTAATAAAATATACAACAAAAAATTATATAAATAATCCAAGCTATAGTTTAAAAATTAATTTTTCGGCAATTGCCGAAAATAAAGAGTAGAAAAATAAATTTTAACTAATTATTAGATTATTACACTGATAGAAGGATTTATTGACTATTAATAATTCAATTTATTTGAAGACAATTATTTAATTTATTAATAGTTAATAAATATTTATTAACAGATAATAAATATTTTGTTGAGTGAATTTGTTTTGCTTGCAATGTCATATGATGTCAAGATTGCTTACAAACAAAAATCATCTTTATAAATTACTAGCTGTTACCCGCCCGCTCCGCTGGGAACTTTATAGAATTGTATTTTTAAATCTAGACTTAAATTTAATTGGAGTATTGTCTTGACTTGCTCAGATTCTAAATTCCATCGGATTGGCCTCTACCTTTTATCCATCTGATAATTCTAGCTAATATTAATTGTAACTTTCAATGTGCAATCACTGTATCATTTGGATCCTATAGGAGCTAGAGCTTGGAAATTTTTAATTTTAATTCTTAACATCCACCCCCTTTAGTCCATATTGGGAGTAGGTTGTCATAAAATCCGATATTAAATCATTTCTACATCACATACAGAAGATTCTTACAAAATTTGGAGCTTATAGGAGCTACAGCTCGGAAATTTAAATTTTAATGTTAACACCCACCCCCGCAACCCCCTGTGTCGTGAGCTATCGTAAAATTTGTTTATAAATAATTTTTACATCACTTAAAGAAAATTCCTAGCAAATTTGGAGTCTGTAGAAGCTATAGTTTGAAAGTAAAAAATTTTCATTGTTGATACCCACCCCCGCAACCCCCTGTGGGGTGATCTATCGTAAAATTCGTTCATAGACTATTTCTACATCTCTTACAGAAGATTCCTATCAAATTTGGAGTCTATAGGAGCTGTAGTTTAAAAATTGGAATTTTTCATTGTTAACGCCCCCGCAAACCCCTTTGAGGGAGGAATTTCTTAAAATCCGTTCTGAAGATACGTACACGAGTAAACTTGTCTAAAATATTCATTTTTATCTACTATATTTACGCATGAACGTCCTTAAAATGATAATTTTTTATTAAAATATTGTTATTATTATTTATTAACATAAAATTCAAATTTTTTTTTTAAATAGTTGTAATTGAAAAAAAAAAAAAAATCTTCCGTTCAAGACCTTGTAAATTATATCTCGAAGACCTGTCTAAAATTTCATCAAGATCGGTTGAGTAGTTCTCGAGGAATTGTGGGTACCGTTTTTGAAAACATAGTTTTGAGAAAAACGCGTTTAAAGTTTTGAGTTTCAATACAACAGCGCCTTGAGCGCGCAACTTTTTAAAACTGTATCTCCGAAACTATTATTCGGATCGATTTTAAACTTTAGGACAATATTCTAGAGATGTTGTAGAATTTAATAAAACATTAAAAAAAAAATAATCGATTTTTTGAAACCGTAAAATCCATGTCACCCCTTAAAATCAATAATTATTTAATGAGTAAATTTTTCAGAAATTTCCTCAAAATTATTATTAATTAATTTTAAAATTCATAACAAAAGTATTTCTACCTATTATTATTTTATAGACATTCTTTACACTTGGAGAATACTTGAAAATGAATAAAAATCGACCGTCGCTTACAAGATGACTAATATAATTTTAAAAAAATATAAAAAAAACTTACAGCAAAATCGAGTAACAACTCGCACAATTTTTTGGCACTATTGCAGGGAGGACCGTCACCAGAAACTCCTCGTGACAGTAAGTCTTCCATGCGCAGCAACGTAAGTTCGTGTCGCTGATAAGCTTCAACCACTGGCAAGTCATTGTTGTCGGAACAACTGCTGCGCATGCGCGTGTGATGTCTGGCGTCACTTCTTCCCGGGCGCTGACTATTACTACTATGGCTATTGGCAGGCAGTATGGCAAATTTACCCACCACGGGGTCAAAATTATCAGAAATTCCGTCGCTTGTCAAAAATACAATGTCTGACTCATCAACTTCTGTCATTGCTAGAGTTAGATTATTCAGTTCTGGATTGCATCCGTCAACGGGTCCCAGTGCTCCTAATGCGTCGCGCATGTCACGCATGCAATAAATATCGTGAGATCCTCGCGTTATTTCTCTTACTCCAGTTTTCCTATAAAAAAAAAAAATATAGCCTCTTAATAGTAAACTCAAAATTTTTTTTCTTCAAATTTTTCTAATTAATTATTTCAGTAAATCAAATGATAACCCTAAATATGGTTAATAACGACAATTAACCTCCAAGCCCACTACTTATCACAAAAATCAGTAACTCTTAGATAATGAGTTCCATATACCATAACCCACTTTTGTACTGCCATATTTAATTATTCTAGCTGCCATGTTTGCATTTATATTTCTTCGCTCAATTTTTACAAACTGCTCAAGGTTTTGATGTAAATTTGTTTTTTTTTCTGGGTCGGTTGTTCTAATTAATGTACTTTTAATTAATTATTTGATAGATAATGACCAAGTTATTATTATGAGTATTTTTACTGATGATTATTATTATTATTATTGATAGATAATTTAATCTCAGGTAGAATTATGATATTTTATAAGTAATTTGTCGATTATTATAATTAAGTATTTTTTAGAGCAAATTGTTCATTTAGTTTTCGGTTTTTGGTTAAAAATACGCTCATGGAACAATTGGAACAGTTGGAACAATCGGAACTGCTGCGCGGACTTTAGATACTAGCGCCGCCAAGTGAATTTATAATTGGCGCTAAACCCTACCGTGTCTATAGATTGTGCAAAATTTCAGGAAGAAATTTGTTTGCTCAAATTTTGTCGGTAAAAATGAACATTATTATTATTTTAATCGCTAAATTTTATTAATTATTAATTAATAATCTCATTATTCCATTTTCTTCTTTAAATCTCATTAATTTAAGTAATTTTTTTTTTAATTAAAATTTAAATTAGTGTTCATTTTTGTAATTTGTTCAATTTTATAAATACTCAATCATTGTTCATTATTATTATTATTATTCATTAAAATGAATTAAAATAATTACTTACTTGGAATAAACATAAGCAAGACTATCGCCAACATTACAAGTACAAGCGACATATTTTTTATGTTTGCTGGGATCAGTGCTTGTAATTGGCAGGACAACGCAGACAGTCAGGGTGGTAAGCATCCCTTGTTCTTGAAGAATCATCGAGTGAGCGGCGTGGAATGAACGAAGTAGTGCAACAAACACATCTTTTGTTGTAGTTACGCCACTGTTATTTGACGGAGTGAACAAAGCTTTGTTCAGGTACTCCATACTCCCATGGACGGCTGAGCGCGCTGCTAAGCTGGCTTTCACACCTGGAAGATGAAAATTTTTTTAGTATCGACCGTCGCTGAACAATTAAAAAAATTAATTATTTTCTTGAATAAATTTTTAATTATGTTGATATCAGCTTGAAAAAAATAAAACTTATAACTTGAGAAAATATTTTTTAAATATCTGTGAGTCCACTTTTTTTATTAAATATTATTTTACATAAATAGTTTTTTTATTTATTAAAAATTTATTTCATCTGAAATTTAATCTAATTTAATCTACCCCGCCAAAATTTTAATTAAAAAAAATAATTTTTTTATTTAAAAGCATCTAGACAAATTAATTATTTGAATATTTTGCTACGTTCTGGAAAAATCATACCCTAAATTGACGGGAACGTTACAATTTATTCTTTACATTTTGTCTCAATAATTTTTACTACACAGAAAGAAAGGTTCACTTGATCCAAGAAAATATTTTTCTTCATACTTATTTACTTAGGCGAAAAAAAAATTTTTTTTTGACACAAGAAATTTCACTTATTCCAACAAATCAATTCTCTTGCTTCAAGAAATACGTTTCTTGATCCAAGACAATTTATTTAAGTCAAGAAAATTTTTCTTGTTTTGAGAAAATTTTTCTCTTGCTCCAAAAAATTAAGTTCTTGACAGAAATAAATTTTCTTTAGAAACGGTTATATGCAAACTCGATCATTGCCGCCCTTAACCTCTCTATATCGGCAATGTTAGGAGTAACAAACTCTTCATAGCGACCCATAGCACCGGGACCCTGCAGCTCTAGCAAAAAGAAATATGTCGCTGCATAAGCGACCTCCGGAGCAACTGGTCCAAATAAATAAACCAAATCTCCAACAACACAGAGGGCTCTCCCAGGAATAAGCGGCCCCATTAACTCTCGCAGAAGCCGAACCCCATGACGTATGTCCTGGAAACAAAATTGAAATTACAAAAAAAAAATATAGAGAAATCAAAAATCACAAGAAGATAAACAAACTTTAATAATAATATAATTTAAATAATAATTACCCTTTCGCCATATACGGCAGTAACATACATAAACCACGTCCCGTATCCTTCATAATTGCGGCTGGTAGTAAACATGTTAGAAGCTTCGCTCTCAGAGTGTTACTAACTCTTCCACGTAGTAACGCTGACACTTAATACCTTGCGACGTTTAAATTAATTAAAACGCTTACTCGCCACATTGTAATGAGCGGGAGAAGATACATATTCAAATCAAGCCAGATGTCTAATCTTACTTAACATTAAATAAAACTCTTCCATAACAATTATCATAAATACTAAACGGCTGCGGATAAAACAGTGATCCTCACAATAATCAATAAAAACGATTAAAAACCCACTTATTGCAATAGTAAATAATAGAGAAATCTTCAACAAATTTCTAAATAAAATTCCTTTATATATTTAAATTTACAAAATTACATAGGACTTTGCCTTGTATTTGTGTATAACATAATGACGATTAACCATATCTAAATGATGTATTTGCAAAAAAAAAAAAAAAAAAAAAAAAAAAAAGGGGGGGGGGATAATATATATAAATCATATCTAGAAACATTATATTTTAAAACCAGAGAAACTAATATATAATAATATTCTTATACATTACTCTGAGATAAAAAAAATTATATACAATTATATATGATTCATATATAATTATATATGATTTTCGTATAGTTACACTGATAGAAGGATTTGTTTATATTTAATAAGCTTTATTAACTGTTAATAAGTGATTTTTTAACATCATGGGATTTGAATAATATTTATTACCAGTTAATAAATTAATTATTAAATACAATTTATTGAATGTTAATAAATATTTGTTAACAGTTGTTATATCCGGCATACCGTATATAATACAGGGCCTCCCATTCCCGCCGAAAAGTGCAGCGCTTGCATATTTAGGGAACCACAACCAGGACTGCGCGACAACTAACTCGTGGCCGAAGAATACACATTACCGCGCATTGTCACCTCATCAAAAGAACCAATTGTTTAATTAGTAGCCCCTCTTTTAAATCGCGACCGAGGTGATAAAAACCACGAACACCATAATTCTACAGCTTATTTACAAGGTAACAGTTCTGCCTTAAAGCCCGGGTGAGTCCTATACCCCGACACGTATAGGCAGACTTCAATTATTAAATTAATTAGTCATCTTTTCCCTAAATATTCATTTCGATTTCCTTAACGGTATTTCCGAGTTCTGTGATTGTGATTCTTCGAGCCAAGAAATCGTGCTTACGATAATCGAGATTCCCGCAGTTCCGGTGACCTGGTCCCACTCTCAAATTATCTATTTCTTTTGTGAATTATAATCGGCGAACTTTTGTTTGCCGGAGTCGTTACTCCGGTTACGAACTCATATACTTTCAACGCTATTTTATATTGTTATTAGTTAATAAGTGATAATTGTAAGTTAAGACGTGTTTGCCCATAGGGCCATTTAATTGAATATAAACCTAAAAACCCGAATCGAAGTGTATCATCATTCCTAAGTTAAGAACCTTCAACCTTCAATCTCCAGTCAGCAGGAGGGAGCGAGAAGCCAAGCAGCGGAACTCAAAGGTACAACGTCCAATCAAAGGCCGAATTATCGTTGGAATTAGGATTCGCAATAGTAAGTGGAGGATATTTTATTATTTCCGAGGTCGATTGTCTTATTCAAGGGGCCCTCTCCGGGGTTTTCACCTTCGCGAACCCATAAAATATAAACTTAACGATTCTTTCGTTAGGGAAATTCATCTGTTATCCGAACCTCCGTTAATCCAGCTACCGCATTTTAAGATCTTATTTTTCGGACATAACAAATTGAAACCTGAAAATCACTTATGAGGATAATAAAATTGCGTCGAACGCCGCCAACCGCGTGAAAATCGGTTGATCCATTCAACAGTTATTGCGATTTGAAAAATCCAAAAATAGTGTTCTATGAAACTTCTATCAGACTTTTGAGCTGGAAGAGCTCAAATGGATCAAAATATTATCTCTCCGAACTCAGTGAGCTCAAAATATCACATAAATTATATTTTGAGCTCAAAAATCTTAAAAATGTCATAAGTACAATTTTAAGCACTCAGGTATGAAATTAGTGGGAAGTTGCAGGGATGGCCTTCAGGGTGAACCGTTTTCCTAATTTTTTTTTCGTGTACCGGTGCCATTTACAAACTAAGTCTATATTTATTAATACTTTAGCACTTTCGTTATGAATTATCTCTCCTGCAACAACATCAAATTTCTTAAGTGGCGTTATAATGCAATTAAGATACGAAAATCCTCGAGTTCTGAATAGTACGGGTCTAAATAATAAGGGTCGGAACACCTGATTTACCAGTAATAACTAATATAAAGAACTGGGTCCAGAGTCCATGGACACAAGATGATCAAGTTTTGCGTCTTTAATTAATGTAATAAGCCGTTTATTGTTCTTAACTAGTCATTTGTTATCTCTGTTATCTGAAATATTTAATTGTGTGTTGATTTTATGAAAGATTATTGAATAAATACAAGAAAAAAAATGAAAATAACTTTTTTTTGTATTATTGTCAAATACATATCATCTTCCGGTAATGACTAAATTGGAACTTCAGCTATCAGTGGCTTATGATAACTAAAATATGATAACGAAAAGTTTTTGATTATATATTCATATATATAATCATTAAAAATCAAATTTATACAATAATAAATATATATGACATAATTTGTACTAAATATCATAACATTTTTAATTGTAAATATTTATTATTAAGGAGTTCGAAAATGGCCGCCCAACTGTCGATAGTGCTACTCTTTGGTCCAATCATTTTATAAGTTTTGTAACCAGGGTGTTTAGCATGGTCCAATTGGTCACCCCTTTCCTCCTTAAAAAGGGCGCCACTGAGATTTTAGACACGCTGGCCAAGAAACCGGGAAAGCATGAGAAAGGAAAGGTCGGGTCGTGAGAAGTTCGAGAGGGCTGTAAATAATACTGAAAAAATTATTAATAACAAATAAAATCCTTTACTCAAATTCAATGACAAAATTAACAATTTCCAAATTTATTGCTAACAATTATTCTCAAAAATTAACTTAACTGTGAGAACCTCTCAACAACGCTGGCCAATTGTCAGAAAATATCACAACTAAATATCATTTAACTCTTTATTTTTCAATCCTCGTCAACATGATGGAATACCATAAAATACCATAAAATACCTCGTTAATCTGACGGACTACCATATATTATCATGAATTTTACCTCGTCAACCTGACGGACTATCATATAACCTACTAGCTGTTACCTGCCCGCTTTGCTGGGCATTTTATAGAATTGTATTCTTAGATCTAAACTTGAAATTTAATTAGAGTATTGTTTTGACTTTCACAAATTCCAAATTTCATCGAATGAGCATATACCTTTCATCCATGTAATTATTCCAGCTAATATTCATTGTAACTTTCAATGTGCAATCATTATAATGTTTAAGTAGCTTTTTTTTTTTTGAAAAATGAATACTAACTGACACGAAGAAAAAAATTTGAAATGAGAATTTGGAGTCTATAGAAACTAATAGCTTGGAAATTAAAAATTTTTAATGTTAACACCCACCTTCCCAAATCCTTGTGAGAAGAGCTATCGCAAAATTTGCCCATTGACTTTTTGTACATTTCTTACAGAAGATTGTAACGGAGTCCACGGAGCCTTCTTTGTCCGGAGAAGGTCTCCGATCCGTGCTAGTTAGTTTTCGACCGATTCCCCAGGGCGCTGTGCTCTGAAGTACTCGCGCCAGTAGTTGTAAGTTAGTAAGTAAGTCCCCGAGGTGGAAGCGCCGGTGCCGATAGAGAGAGTAGGGAAGACAGAGTGAAGAAAGAACCGAACCAACAAATTTTGGAAGAGCTATTGTGACTGAACAGTCGACCCAAACTCCTCGTGAAAAGTTTTCTAATCAGGTAATTATTTTTAATTCGCTCGACCAAAGTGGAACGAAGCGATGAAACTTGACAAATTTAATGCTTGCTAGGCCAATATGTCAGCTTGCTTAAGTTTGGCTTATATTGTAATTAATTCTAATGCCAACTTGAAGTTACAGGAAAATAATATCTGAGGAGAACGTGACGCGACGTGGTGACCTGGGATTTTACCGCTAAATCGAACACCTCACCGAGGAGAAATTTCGTACGCAGAATTAAACCCAGGAGTTGCAGATCGTCGCGGGATTGCAATTAAAATTATCAAGAAAACTCTAGGTACAAAAATCATGTCTAAATAATTTCTCGGTGATACGGCATCAGCCAGGCCCTTATGTCGGCTGAAGGTCATCGCCGTTTCGCGTTAGGTCACAATCATTAGTCTTAACAAAATTTAATAATTAATTTAACTGAAAATTTCAGAACCAAATTTAACAAAATTTAAATAATTAAAATAATCCGAGAATTTAAGAATTAATTTATCAAAATAATTAACAACAAATTTGTCAAAATTTAACAACCAATTAATCGAAATATTTAAGGATCATTTAACAAAAATATTTAAGAATTAATTAACAACATGTTTAAGAACAAATTTTGTAAAATAATTAGAATAAAGTCCGGAATAAAAGTCAGAACAAAATTAAGAACAAGTCAGAAATAAAGTAATAAATATTTAATTAATAATACCAGGAATTATTTTGGGTTATTAATTAAATACGTAGGCAGAGTCTGGATCAATTTTACTAGGAATTATTTCAGTTCGTTAATTCATGATTTTGGTGTCACGTCAAAAATTGATCTCTGGTGAATGAGTTTACGTAAAATTAGTTTAATTTTGTGTAGATTAAAATTCAGTTATACATTTCATTAAAATATTTTAGTAAAATCATCAGAAATTAAATTAAATTAAAATCAACTTTAATAATTTGGAATAAATTTTAATTGTGTAAAATAAAACAAAAGTAAAATTAGAATCAGAAAATAATTGTTAAAATAGTCGTTAAAATTATTTAGATAAAAGTAGAAAATGAATCACTTGATAATTTTACTTGGAAAAAAATCAAAAGTTCGGGAGAGCATCCCCGGGAAAAAATGATCAGACCTGATCAGACATGAACAGGCATGAGTCTGATCAGACATGAAAAATGACCATGCCTGACCATGCCTGATCAGGCCTGGACAGGCATGTTCAGGTCTGATCAGATCTGTTCATGTCTGACTCGATCAGGTCCATAAAAAAA